>JAABOM020059553.1:0-12696 GCA_011800125.2 Solanum clarkiae
TGTATATGTCTAGAGCTTACATGTTTTATTGCACAGTTTGTTGAGGCGGGGCCTGTCCCGACCCTTATCAGATGTCTCTCTTTATTTAGAGGCTTTATAGACTATGTAAAGTAAAATGTGGCCATATCTCGTACTTTAAATACCGTGGCCCTAACAGCCCAGTAATATGCATTTCCTTTTGGCTTGTTATCACTGTTTATCTTCTTAAAGGCATGTCAAATGCAGAAACCGCTTATAGTATGTATAGAAAGCACATAGTTACAGGTTGGTTCTCCCGAGACTTATCGGCAACGGGTGCCAGTCCGCCCTAACGGGACTTTGGGGCGTGACACATAAGTAACACAACTTGGAAACATGCAAATTTCATAAAAAGGAAGGTTGGGCACTAGGGGTGAAAGGACCCAATGGTTGAAACCCACATACCTTGAATTTAGGGATTTCCTTTATTTAGATTTGACTGAGAACTTGAAGCTTGAATGAAGTTCTTGAGATCCAGAATTAAGCTTGGGACACTTGAGTTTGGATGAAATATTTGGTTAAGTGTTAGAGAGGGTTTTGAGAGTGTCTTGAGAGATATAGAGTTGAAAAATGGCTAAGTATAGGTGTTTTCATGCATATGAGGGCATAGGGTCAAGACCCCGTTGCTTTAGGCCGAAACATGAAAAATAAGGAAGTCACAACACTACTCCGCGACGGGTATGCATCGCGGAGCCTACGTGGATGCACACTTGAAATTGCAAAGTTGGCGAAAATAAAATTTCCATACAGGTCCTTTAAAATCGGGGTTATACTTATTCCCCACTCAAGTTTGCCCTCTGATCAAGAATATGAAGTCGGATTTTTGATATCATGCATGGATTTTGAGATATACAAAAATTATAATTATAGTCATTTGCGAAGCACATTTTTGGGGCATTTCAATATCTCCCCCTTGGGAACATTCATCCCCGAATGTCAAAAAAAGTACAAAAGAGAAGTGATCATGAAGATTTCAGCCTGACAATAATGGAATAATGCACTTAAACACCATTTTTAAAAATCTCAACATGAATGTCAAAATCATCATAAACTTGTCTACATAAACATGAATGCATGCAAATGACATAGGATTGAAACTTAAGACTTGAACTATATAAGGGAACTTAAATTAGTACCTTAGGCTTGATAGAGTGGAAGAGATATGGATATCATTTTCTCATGTCCGCCTGGGCTTTCCATGTGGCACTTTCAACTTGTTGGTTTCTCCAAGGAACCTTGCCAGAAACTACATCTTTGTTTCTCAACCTCTTCACTTATTTATCCAAGATTTCTACTGGAACCTATTCATAAGTCAGATTGTCTTCTACCACACCCACAACATCCAAAGGTACAATAGCACTTGGGTCACCCACACACTTTCTCAACATAGATACATGGAAAACCAGATGAATCATATTCATATCAATGGGCAACTCCAACTCATAAGCCACCTTACCGATCCTTCTCAACACTCTATAGGGACCCACAAACCTTATGCTCAATTTACCCTTCTTGCCAAACTGGACTACACCCTTCATGGGTGAGAAGTTCAAGTAAATCCAATCACCCACCTTAAATTAAAGATACCTCCTTCTCACATCGGAATATAACTTTTATCTACTTTGGGCTATTCTCAATCTCTCCGTTATCAACCTCACCTTCTCCAAAGTCTCTATGACAAAATCCAGACCTCGCAAAGTCATCTTCCCCACCTCAAACTATCCAACCGGGATCTACAACGTTTACCATAGAGAGCCTCAAAAGGAGTCATACCAAAGCTTGAATGATAACTATTATTGTAAGCGAACTCAATGAGTGGGAGATGTTCATCCCAACTACCCTTAAACTCTAAAACACAAGCTCTAAGCATATCCTCAAGAGTTTGATATTTCTCTCGGCTTGGCCATCCGTTTGAGGGTGAAAGATCATGTTAAGCTTAACCTTGGTACCAAGACCTCTTTTGAAAGACCTCCAAACGTGAGAAGTGAATTGAGCACCACGATCCGAAATGATAGACAAAGGCACTCCATGCAAACTAACCAACTCATGTATATACAATTTAGCATAATGTTCAGCACCATAAGTAGTTTTGATTGGTAAGAAATGAGCCGACTTTGTCATTCCATCAACCATAGCCCAAATAGAATCAAAATGCTTCCTAGTCTTATGCAACCAACCAGAAAATCCATGTTGATTTCCTCCCACTTCCAAGTAGGAATCTCTATATCTTGGACTAGGCCACTTGACCTTTGATGTTGGCTTTTATTTGTTGGCAATTGTGACACCCGGATATGAACTTGTTAATGTCTCTCTTTCTACCACCCCACCAATACATTTCCGTCAAATCTCTATATATCTTCATAGAATCGGGGTGAATGAAATAGGAAGAATTATGAGCCTCATCTAAAATCTTCTTTCTTAAGTCATCAACACTAGGCAACACAATCTACCTTGGTACCTAAGGCACCATCTCCCCTTTAGGAGAAAACCTCCACTTCACTATCTCTCTCCAAGGCCTTCAACTATAGCAAGGCGGGGTCAAGATCTTGTTCTGCCTTTACCTCTTCAATCAATGAAGACTTAGAACCATCAACAACCACGACACCACCATTGTCAACTTCCTCCAACCTATACTCCAATCTAGTCAACCGATGAACCTCTCTAGCCACCTCTTTGCTGCCATCATCAACATGTGCTAGGTTACCCATAGACACCCTACTTAGAGCATCGGCCACAACATTAGCCTTAACGGGATGATAATGTAGACTTACATCATAATCCTTAAGGAGTTCTAACCACCTTTTATGTCTCAAGTTAAGATCCTTTTTGGGGGAAAAGATATTGAGACTCTTATGATCGGTGAACACATAAACATGAACTCCATACAAGTAGTGACGCCAAATTTTCAAAGCAAATACTATGGATGCCAATTCAAGATGATGGGTGGGGTAATTCTTCTCATGTATCTTAAGTTGTCTAGAGGCATATGCTATTACCTTTGCCATTTTGCATCAAAACACAAACTCAAACCTAGTTCTTCCTTCATCTCAATATACAACAAACCCTCCAACCCTTCCAGTAGAGACAAGAGAGGAGCAGAGACAAGCTTATCCTTTAAAGATTGGAAACTCTTCTCATATTCATTGGTCCACACAAATTTGGCCTTCCTTTGGGTCAACTTATCATAGGAGAAGCAATAGAAGAGAACCCATTTACAAATCTCTGGTAATAACTCGCCAAACCCAAGAAATTTCTAATGTTTGATGAAGTCAAAGGTCTAGGCTAATTTTTAATCATCTCCATCTTCTAGGATCCATCTTAATGACATCACCTGACAACACTTGCCCTAGAAAAACAACATCTTTTAAGCAAAACTCACATTTTTCATATTTGGATACAACCTCTCCTCCCTTAAGATTTAGAACACCACCCTCAAGTAATTCAAATGCTCTTCCTCACTATAGGAATAGATCAAGATATCATCAATAAAAACCACCACAAACAAGTCAAGATAGCTTTTAAAGACTTATTCATAAGATCTATAAATATAGCTGGTGCATTAGTCAACCCAAAGGACATAACCATAAACTCAAAGTACTCATACCTAGTCTAAAAAGCCGTCTTAGGAATGTTGCACTCTCTCACTTTTACTTGGTGATACCCGGATCGAAGATCAATCTAAGAAAAGTGACTAGCCCCTTGAAGTTGATCAAAAAGGTCATCAATCCTTGGTAGTGGATACTTATTCTTTATGGTGACCTATTAAGTTACCGGTAATCAATGCACATTCTGAGAGAGTCATCCTTATTCTTCACAAACAACATCGATGCACCCAAAGGTGACTTACTAGGCCTTATAAAACCTTTTCCAACAAATCTCTCAATTTCTCTTTCAACTCCTTCAGCTCCATCGAGGCCATACAGTAAGGGGAAATAGAAATTGATTGAGTGAAGGGAAGAAGGTCAATACCAAAGTCGATTTCCCTTTCGGGAGGAACACCAGGAAGCTCATTACGAAATACATCAAGAAACTCATTAACCACCAGAACCGACTCTATGGGAAGGACCTTGGACTCAACATCCCTAACACTCACAAGATGATAGAGGCAACCCTTAGAAATCAACTTTTGGGCTTTAATACAAGAAATAAATCTACCCTTGACCATCCCATCACAACTTTCCCACTTAAGGACGGGCTCATTAGGGAATTGGAACTTGACCCTATGGGTTCTACAATCAAAAGAGGCATAATATAAATGCAATCAATCCATCCCAAGAATGACATCAAAATCCACCATATCTAATTCAACAAAATTACAAGGTAAGATCTTATGCAAAATGAACACGGGAAAGTTTCTATAGACTCTTCTTGCAACAATGGATGCACCAAAGGGAGTAGACACTTCTTAAGGCTCACACAATAATTCGGGACAAATATGAAGCTTTTTGGCTATCAGGACCCAAGCCTAGGGCCTAGAAGTGACACCAAACATGAAGCTTTTTGTCTATCACGACCCAAGCCTAGGGCCTAGATGTGACACGGTACATGCGGAACTACAAGGGACCCCAAGCAACCTCTTAACATATTATTACACAACCTTGGTCGCGGAAGTAATAAAAAGCCAATAAGAGATAGTAAATAGGGATAAATGAGGCTGTGGGATATCTTTCATATCATAGAACATCATTTAATCAAGGATAGGCTCATAGAATCCCTACATATTTGTCCAACAATACCTCTAAATATAGAACTCAGCAGGAGCCAAGAGAAGTAACCGGGCTCACCCTCATATATAGCATAAGATCAAAGACATTGTCCCCGAAGTTGAGAGCTCACCAACTTGCTTTGAGAGATATTGTACTAGCCACGTGGAGGAGGAGGGTTATCAAGTGGGGCTCCAGTTCCTACATGGTAACATCATGTAGGCATAAAGTATGCGTAGTACGTTTGAATGTACTAAGTATGTAAGATGTAATGTAATAAGAGATAGGCAACATAATTAAAATGCATATTTAGGCAATAAATAAACATATAGCAATATCGCATGCATGAATGATGCTTTTAGTTAAACATGCTTACGTAGGATGTTTACATGTGTAGGAATAGACCATTATTAGTAACCAAGGCCTACCACCTCCTTAGCGAGCCGATTGAGGTACAAAACCCTCAACATGGTAGCACGGGCCTACTACCTCCTGAGCAAGGCAATAAAGGTACAAGCCCCCAATATGATTGCACGGGCGTACTACCTCCCGAGCGAGGCAATATGAGGTACAAACCTCCCAACATGGTTGCACGGGCCTACTACCTCCCAAGCGAGGCAATTGACAAACTTCTAATACTATAGATACTTTTCATGAAATCAACACATATATACCATTCTTTCATGATCATAAAGTCGTACAAGTCATAGGTCATGCAATAGATCATTAATGGCTCAAGAACCCCAAACCAGGCATTTTATCAAACAGTTGGTGGGTGTGTAATGCTAGTGTAAAACTATGCAATTCAAGAGTGAAATCATGCAAGTAAATTCATTATAAAACCACCCACCAATACTTGGTAACACTCTTATGCAATATACATAAAATCCATCATCGAATCTCAAGATTGGTCCAACATTCATAGCTCAAAACATGCTTAAACAATCATACTTTTACACAATCCCAACATAGTACATAGTCAAATTCATAGTAAGTAAGACCCATAAGTAAATCAACTTAGAAGCATGAGTTTTGGGTAAAAAAGAAGCTTCGGAACCATGGGTGAAAGGACCCAATGGTTGAAACCCATATACATTGACTTTGGAGAATTCTTGATGAGATTGGAATGGAGACTTGAAGCTTGAGTGAAATCCTTAAGATCCGGATGAGTTTTGGCACTTCCATTATGGGGGAAATATTTGTCTAAGTATTTGAGAAAGTATTGGGGAATGTCTTGTATGATATGAAGGTAAAATATGGCTACGTATAAGTATTTTTATACATGGGAAGACTTGGGCCCAAGATCCAAAAGCTTTAGACTGAGATAAAAATCACTAGTAACAAATGTACAGGTCCACGTCTAGCTTACGACGTAGACCTATCACGGAGGACAGTTTTACGCTGGTCTGTGACGGCTATGCATCACGGTACCAATGCGGATTGCCGCTGTTTTGCACAAACTTGGAAAAATCAAATTTCACTATGGTTGCTCTAAAATTGAAGTTAGACCCATTTCGCAATCAATTTTGCCACTGAACAAGAATATGAAGTCAGAGTTTTGATATCACACGTAGATTTTGAGATATATGAAAATTACAATTCTGGGCACTTCTGAGTCACATTTTCGAGCACTTTTGAGGTTGTTCCATTGTCAACAAAAGGGGCAATAAAAGAACGAGTGGTACTTAGGTCAATCAAATCATACACGTCAAAATAGAAAAACCTTTAACATACCAGTGACGATATCGGCCACCTCATTCACGCCTTTTCTCCCTTGAAGAGCGTAGAACCTATTTTGCCTTGGGGAACCCTCTTGTTTGCCTCCTCTTCCTTTTGGACTTGCATTTGCACCTTCGCCTTGTGGATGACCATCTCCAACCTTGTTTTGATTATAACGACAATCAATCACATTATGACCCACTTCACTACAAACATAGCAAGCATTAGTGTTCTTCATACATGGGGCATTATGGCTTCTACCACATCTTGGGCACATAGGGCTAGGAACCACACTACCACCATCTTGGACCCTTGGGTTTTCATTAGCAAACCTTCTATTAGGAGAATTGGAAGACCCTTGGCCTTGAGGATACCGCCCACCCTTAGGACTTTGGAACCTACCTTCAAAATGGGCCCTCTTGGCCTCACCACTTCTTTTCTTTCTTAACTTTTCCCCCTCTAGTTGTTCGGAATATGTCATGAGGTGGGATAAAACCATATCTCCTATGAGCATAGTTGTACGACAATCCTCATTCACCAAGTCAGAAGCACCCGACACAAATTTGTTCATTCTAGACCTCGGTTCAGCAACCAATTATGGGCATACTTGGAGAGTTGGTTGAATTTGAGGGCATACGCCCTCACACTCATAGACCCTGACTTTAGATTCATAAATTCCATCATCGTCGCCTCCTTAAGCTCAATAGGGAAGAACCGGTTGAGGAAAGTTTCTTTGAACTCTTCCTAAGGAATAACATCACCATTCCCCTTCTCCATCGTCCACTGAGTGAACCATATTTGAGCCACCCATTTAAGTTAGTAGGCTGCCAACTTCGTTTTCTCCTCCGAGTTAACTCCCATAATGGACAACACCTTATACACCTCATCAACGAATTCTTATGGATCCTCATCCACCTTGGACCCATGGAACTCCGATGGATTCATTCTGGTAAAATCCCTCACCCTTGAGGCTGTAGTAGGAATAGGAGGGGCTTGGGCTCCTTGGTTAATTTGATTAGTCATGGTATGGGACAACATGGAAATAGCATCCTGGAACACTTCATGGGCCACTCCCCCATCTTGTGGAGCTTGAGGAGCGGGAGGGGTCGGTTGCTCCTCGGCTGATCGGGCTTTTCTTCCTCTTGGAATAGGCATGATCTAGAATAGCAAAGAACATCTATTAGAGGAAAAGACTTACCATAATCCTATAGCAGGACATAGATTGTAATGACCGCAAAAAGTACCCAAAATATGCCTCGAAATGCCCAAAATTTTAATTTTCATATATCTCAAAATCTATTTATTATTTCAAAAATCCGGCTTCATATTCGTGATCAGGGGTCAAAATTAGGTGAAAAAGGGTTAACCCTGATTTAAGAGTGAAAGATGAGCAATTATGATTTTCGAAAGTGCGATTTCCAGAGAGCAGTGCGTGCTGCTTCCGCAACACGCACTAGTATATTTTTGTGACTTTTTTTAGTTCATCCAAAATATTCTAAGTGTTGGGCCCAAGTGTTCCCAAACATATTTTTATCTATATTTAGCCAAATTTCATCCTTATATCATCCTAAACATTTCCCAATACTCCCCAAAACACTTACTCATATCTTCACTCCCCAAACTCAAGTCCTATACCCTCATCTAAAGCTAAGGTTCTCTTTCAAGGTTCTTCTTCAAGCTTCAAGCCTCCATTTTCAATCTTCATCAAAACCTTCTCCAAAGCTAAGGTATATAGGTTTTTGCCACTGGGTTCTTCATCCCATAGTGCCCTAATCTCCTTTTTACTCAACTTGCATGATTTAAAGTTGATTTTACGTGTGGTCTTATATATTAAAAAATTTACTGCATAGCAATTTGAGTTCATGAAAGTATGGTTGTTTTAGCATGCATGTGCATTGACTAACGGTGTTGTTTGTAAAGAAGAAGGATGGGTCACTTAGAATGTGCATTGACTAACGGCAACTCAATAGGGTCACTATAAAAAAATAGATATCCTCTTCCAAGAATTGATGACTTGTTTGACCATTACAAGGGGCTAGCTTCTTCTCTAAGATTAATCTTCGGTGTGGGATCATTAAGGGTGAGGGAGAGTGACATTCCCAAGACAGCTTTCTGGACTATATATGGGCATTATGAGTTTGTTGTGATGTCGTTTGGGTTGACTAATGCACCGACCATCTTCATGGACCTAATGAATAGGGTCTTCAAACCTTACATTGATTCCTTCATTGTGGTCTTTATTGATGATATTTTGATCTATTCACATAGTAAAGAGGAGCATATGGGTCATTTGAGGGTTGTGTTACAAAGATTGAGGGAGGAGAAATTGTATTGTAAATATGATAAGTGTGAATTTTGGTTGAAGAAGGTTGCATTCTTGGGTCATGTGGTGTCAGGGGATAGTATAAAAGTGGATCCTAGAAAAATCGATGTAATTAGGAATTGGCCTAGACCATTGACCCCATGAGATAACTTCTTGGGTCTTGTGGCTTACTATAGAAGATTTGTCAATGGGTTCTCCTCCGTTGCTTCCCCTATGACAAAATTGACTCAAAAGAAGGTTAAGTTTGTGTAGACCGATGAATGTGAGAGAATCTTTCAAACATTGAAGGATAGGCTTGTGTCCGCTCCTAAATTGTCACTACCGGATGGGCTTGAGGTTTTTGTTGTGCATTGTGATGCATCTAGAGTTGGTTTGGGTCGTGTACTAATTAAAAATGGTAAGGTTATAGCCTATGCTTCTAGGCAACTCAAAGTAGATGAGAGGAATTACCCTATCCATGATCTAGAGTTAGTTGCCGTTGTGTTTGCATTAAAGATTTGGCACCATTATTTTTATGGGGTGCATGTAGATGTCTTCACCGATCATAAGAGCCTGTAATATGTCTTCACTCAAAAAGATCTCAACTTGAGACAAAGAAGGTTGCTAGAACTTCTTAAAGACTATGACATGAGTGTGCATTATCATCCACACAAGGCAAATGTGGTGGCAAATGCTTTAAGTTGGGTCTCCATGGGTAGCCTAGCTCTTGTTGATAGTGGTGATAGGGAAATGGCTAGGGAAGTGCATAGATTGGCTGGATTGGGGGTTAGGGTGGAAGAGGTTGGTGATGATGGTGTTGTGGTTATTGATATGTCTAAGTCTTATTTAGTTGATGAGGTGATAGCAAAACAAGATCTAGACTCCTCCTTGCTTGAATTGAAGGCCTTCGTGAAAGAGGAAAAAATAGAGGTTTTCTCCAAGGGGGAGATGGGGCCCTTAGATACCAAGGTAGGTTGTGTGTGCCTTGTGTTGATGGTTTGGGTGAGAAAATTCTTGATGAGGCCCATAATTCTTCTTACTCTATCCACCCTGGTTCCACCAAAATTTATAGAGACTTGAGGGATGTGTATTGGTGGGTAGACATGAAGAGGGACATTGCCAAATTTGTTTCCAATTGCCATAGTTGTCAACAAGTGAAAGTCAAACACCAAAGGCCGGGTGGTCTAGCGCAAGACATAGAGATTCCCATTTGAAAGTGGAGGTGATTAATATGGATTTTTTGGTTAGGTTTGCCAAGACTAGAAAAGGTTTTGATTCCATTTGGGTTGCGGTTGATAGGATGACGAAATCAGCTTACTTTCTACTGGTTAAGACTACGTATGGGGCTGAAGAATATGCAAGGTTGTACATCCATGAGTTAGTAAGGTTACATGGGGTTCCTTTTTCCATCATATCAGACCGTGGTGCACAATTCACTTCACTCTTTTGAAGGTATTTTCAAAGGGGTCTTGGTATCAAAGTTCACCTTAGTACAACCTTCCACCCTCAAACGGATGGCCAAGCCAAAAGGAAAATCAAACCCTTGAAGTTATGCTTAGGGCATGTGTATTGGAATTGAGCGGTAGTTGGGATTACCACCTTCCGTTGATTGAGTTTGCCTATAATAATAAATATCACTCTACCATTGGTATGGCTCCATTTGAGGCTCTTTATGGGAGACGTTGTAGATCACCGATAGGTTGGTTTGAGATTGGACAGCTGGCTTTATTAGGGCTGGATCTGGTTATGGAGGCTCTTGAGAAGGTTAGAATGATTAGGCAAAGGTTGAAAACAACCCAAAGTCTTTAAAAATCCTATGCCGATGTAAGAAGGAAAGACCTAGAATTCCAAGTGGGTGATGGGGGTCTATTTAAAGGTTTCTCCAATAAAAGGTGTGGTCCATTTTGGTAAAAAGGGGAAATTGATTCCAAGTTATGTTGGTACTTATGAGTTGATAGAGAGGGTTGGCCAGGTAGCTTATGAGTTGAAATTTCCTACTAAAACGAATTTGGTTCACCCGGTGTTCCATGTCTCTATGTTGAGAAAATGTGTTGGTGATCCTAATGCTTTTGTGCCTCTTGATGTCGTGGGTGTTTTTGAGTATAACTTGACTTAAGAGGATGCTCCGATTTAGATCTTGGATAGGAAAGTAAAGATATTGAGGAATAAAGAGGTGGCATCCATTAAGGTCCTCTGGAGGAATTAACAAGTCAAAAGTGCTACATGGGAGGCTGAAGCAGACATGGAAAGATAGTATCCTTATCTTTTCCACTCCACTCAAGCCTAACGTACTAATCCTAAGACCCCTATGTGATTTCAAGTCTCATATTTCTGCCCCTATATCATTCATATGCATTCATGCTTAAGTTGGTAAACTTATGATAATTTTACACTTATGTTGAGATTTTGAAAATGGTATTTAACATGTTATGTTGCATTCTTGTTGGGGATGATTTGTTGATGATCACTTTTTTCTTGTACATCTCTTGTACATTTGGAGACGAATATTCCCAAGGGGGAGATATTGTAACAACACCAAAAAGTGCCCAAAAACGTGCCTCGGAATGCCCAGAATTTTAATTTTCATATATCTCAAAATTCATTTGTTATTTCAAAAATCTGACTACATATTCATGATTAAGGGGTCAAAATTACGTGAAAAAGGGTCTAACCCTTATTTAAGAGCGAAAGATTAGTAATTATGAAAGTTGCGATTTCCAAAGAGTAGTGTGCGCCGCTTCCGCAATGTGTACTAGTATATTTTTGTGACTATTTTTTTTAGTTCATCCAAAATATTCTAAGTGTTGGGCCAAGTGTTCCCAAACATGTTTTTATCTACATTTAGCCAAATTTCACCCTTATATCATCCTAAACATTTCCAATACTCCCCAAAACACTTAGTCATATTTTCACTCCCCAAACTCAAGTCCCAAACCCTCATTCTAAGATAAGGTTCTCTTCAAGGTTCTTCTTCAAGCTTCAAGCCTCTATTTTCAATCTTCATGAAGAGCTTCTCCAAAGCTAAGGTATGTAGGTTTTAGCCATTTGGTTCTTCTACCCATGGTGCCCTAATCTCCTTTTTACTCAATTTGCATGATTTAAAGTTGATTTTACGTGTGGGTCTTGTATATTAAGAAATTTACTGCATAGTTTTTTGAGTTCATGAAAGTATGGTTGTTGCACTAAATCTTGAATCTAATGTTGGATTTGATGAAGGGTTTTGATGTGAATATCTTGGGGGTGTTACAAGGTGTTCATTGATGGTTTTACAACAGATTTTCTTTCATGATTTCATCTTTAATTGCATGATCTTTTACCCCCATTACACCCCCTCCCCCAAGTGTTTGATAAAATGTCCAGCTAGGTTTCTTGTGGAATTGAAGGTCCAAAGTATGAGATATGATACGAATGATGTTATGATGATGAAATGAGCTTATGTATATAATAAATTCTATATAGATTGTTGCATTAGACCATGCCCAATCTGGGGGTTCTAAGAACCCGAATAACTGAGATAGGGTTTGTACTCATTAACCGAGAAAAGGCTTAGTGCTTCTCCACCTAGTGATGGGCTGGTATCATCACTAACCGAGATGGGGGTTTGTACTCATCAACTGAGTGAAGTATTAGTACTTCACCACCTAGGTGATAGGGCAGCATTTTCACCAATCGAGTTGGGGGTTTGTACTCATCAACCGAGTGAAGGGTTAATATTTCACCACCTAAGTGATGGGGTGGCATCATCACTAACCTACTGTCACGCCCCAAAGTCCCGTAGGGCGGACCGGCACCCGTTGCCGATAAGGCCCGGGATAACCAATTTATACTATGCGTTTACTGTATGTTTCTACCTTTAGGATGCCTTAAAGTAGATAAAAAATGATAATAAGCTAAAGGAAATGCATATGACTAGGCCATTGGGGCCACGGTGTCTAAAGTACGAGCTATGACTTC
>JAABOM020059554.1:0-48102 GCA_011800125.2 Solanum clarkiae
TGTACAAGTTGAGAAACTTAAGACGTTGGTTGGTCTACGGTTTGAAGTCTTGAAGTTGTGTTGTGTTGGACTGTTTGTATGATAAAAGACTGAGGTTTGTGTAATAACTTGTACTTGAACTCTTGCTACATGCTGCTATACTTGTCAGACTATCTTGGTTGCCTTCTTGTCATTTTATATTGTGTCGTTGATATCCTTTGAGACTTGTACGACACTTCTTTAACTCATCCACTTGTACGAATTACTCGATCACTTGGTGTTCTTGTTGGGACTTTATCTTTCTTATAGCAGTGACTTTGTTACTATTGGTATGCCTCTTGATTCGAATTTTTTTGCCATCTTGATTCTAGATTTTCGGTTCATCTTGAGCATGGAAGTTGTCTATTTTAAGCAAGAACAAGGAAATCATTTTCAATATGGTTCTTGGTTCTCTTGATTATTAGATTTAGACCCATCTTGATATATGACTTTGATCTTTCTTGGTACTTGATTATGATTGGTGTGATGGCAAGATGTATATATTGGGCAGAGGCTTGTTACTTGATCTCATATAAAATGCACTGATACTCTTGATATATTTGTTACTTGATTTAGTTATTATGTTATTGTGTTTCGCATGACTTGAGAAAAGTAAATTGATGAATCTAATGACTTTAAACCTACTGTATGTGATTTTTCAGAAGTTTTCCTTGAAAATATTCATGGGTTGTCCTCAAAAGAGAAGTTGATTTTTTTTATTGAGCTTATTCCTAGATTTATCATTATCTCTATCACTACTTACAAAATGGCTCATTTCATTTTCTTTTATGCGTGTTAACTTATAAATTTTTTAATGATATGACTTTCGACCAATTTTTCTGCAAAATCTTTACGCAATCATCCTTAATGACTTCGAAAAAATTCCTATAATCTCGATCAAATCAACACTATTTTTTAGCATTTAAGGGCCACTCAATAAAAATTACACAATTTTCTCCATTTTCATGTGCATTAGCCTATGAATTTTTTAGTGCATTGACTTTCGATCAATTTTTTCACAAAATATTTACAGGACATTTGTAATGACCAGTGAAAGAATTCCCATGGCTTTGTCTAGATCCAAGCGACTTTTTTGCATTTAGGAGTCACTTAATAAGAATTAGGCGATTTTTTATTTTTGTGTGTGTTAGCCCATGAATTTTTTTTTGATGATTTGGACAATTTTTTTCATAAAAATTTTATAAAACTATCCATAGCAATCTGAGAAAAAATTCTTATAGGCTCGGCCAGATCTGCAAGACTTCTTTTAAAGTATTTAGGGGCCACTCAATAGGAATTAGATGATTTTCTCCATTTTTCATGTATGTAAGATCATAAATTTTTTGATGATATAACTTTTTAATAATTTTTTTGGCAAAGCCTGGACAGAACCATCTATAATGACTAGGGAAGACTTCGTATAGTCTCGGCCAAATTCACGTGGCTTTTTTTAACATTTAAGGGTCACTCAAGAAGCATTAGGTGTTTTCTTATTTTTTCATGTGTGTTAGCCCATGAATTATTTTGTTGACATGAATTTTGGTAAACTTTTTGCAACACCATATAAAATTATCAAAATACCCCAAGAATGGAATCGTGCGTATAATGCGTCTTTCCAAGCTCCAATGGAAAATTCAATACCGCATTTGCGATCAACACGAAAAGTGGAGTGGAAAAATGATTTCGACCTGATTTTAGAGCAACCGAGTTGGAAAATAATTTTTCATAATTAAATTCGGACAGTGAGTGCACGCCCAGGGCATGACACGCCTAGAGCGTGGACCTATACTTGGTATTTTCTTAAACTTCCTGGAAGGAACGTATTCTGAGAAATTCGTGAAATACATATGTCCGCACCTCATGTGTATTGCGGACATGGTATTTTGGGGTCAAATTTTACTCTTTTAATTTGGGAAGGGCACTTATGTCATCCCCCAACCCCACCTAAGTCAATAAATGAATATAAGGGATCTTTTAAATCAGGCCAAGTCCAAAGAATTTCTAGCAACTAAGTTTTCATATGAGTCGATAAAAGGGTTAACTTCAAATGGTCATATCTCTTAAAGCATAATGAGTTCGGTGACCCGTAATATATCAAATCTAAGATATTTGAATTAGCTTTCCAATGCATCCAATTTCACCTCAATCAGAGATCAGAGTAGAAAGTTATGACTACTTTTATGAAGGGGTGCAGAGCTGTCTGAACGTCCACACCCGGAGCACATCCCGGACCTGACGCAGACCCTTAGTGGATAAACAATGACCTTTTTTTTCTTTTTATTTTGAGAGTAGTTTTATCCTAAACCCTCTGGGGGTCAATTTAAGGTCCCAAAATGTACAAAACGTCAGTTTTCATAATAAAAAACCCTCTCCTTCACTCTTAAACATGAACGCTCAAGAATCATCAAGAAAGTTATCAAGTTAGGATTTGCTTTCAAGATTCATTCTCAAGAAAAGTTATTCTTCATAGATTTCACTCGATCCAACCCGAATCTCTTTAAGTATTCATGAATCCCTAATAGAATCTTAAATCATAACTTAGGATTTTTTTCATGACCCAAGCAAGGGTCTAGACGTGACACGATGCAAGGGGAACCCAAAGGGACCCCAAGCAAGCCTCTTAGCACATCATTACACATCCTTGGTCATGGAAGCAATAAAATAGCATCAAGAATAGAAATAAGGAAACCAGGGCTAAGGGACATCATTCATATCATAACAACAATAGTCAAGAGAGAGTCAAGCTTATAACATTACACATGAGTCCAACAATACCTCTACTACATAGATAAGAGCGGGAGCCAAGACAAACAACTTGTCTCACCCTCATAGTCAACATTTATATCAAAGAAAAGTAGTCTTAGTAAATAATATGAGAGAATAAAAAATGTCCCTGGAATGGAGCACTCACCAACAAGCTTGAGTGGAATCATACTAGCCACGTGGATGGGGATGCTCAAGCGGGGCTCCGATTCCTACATGGTGACATCATGTAGGCGTAGAGTGATCGTTAGTACATTTGAATGTACTAAGTATGTAGGATGCAATGTAACAAGTGATAAAGACCATAGAAAAAATGCATAACATAGACAATAAATAAGATTATCACAACATGGCATGTATGAATGATACTTGAAGTAAAATCATGCTTATATAGAACATAATACAAGTGTAAGGAGTGCCATTCTTAGTGCAATCCAAGGCCTGCCACCTCCTTGGAGAGGCGCATGAGGTACAAACCCCTTCATGAGGTTGATGGAGTACTAACTCCCCAACAAGGTTGATGGGTACAAACCCCCAAAAAAGTTGATGGACATAAACCCCTAACAAGGTTGCATGGGCCTGCCACCTCCCGAGCGAGGCAATCGAGGTACAAACCCCTCAACAAGGTTATCCAGTCCTATAACCCCCGATTGAGGCTTGGTCATCCCCAATATTATAGAGATAATATCATATATACACATTTATCTCATCATCATATAATCATCGTATATAATCCTTCCATTCATCATCATTTTATCATCATATTGTCATCATATAGTCATTCAACTCATAAGATATGCATTGGACCTTCAATTTCTCAAGAAGTCATAACTGGACATTTTATCAAACACTTAGAGACTATGTAGTGCTATTGTAAAGCCATGCAATTAAATAGTAAAATCATACTAGAAAATTCAATGTAAAACCATCAATAGATACTTGGTAACTCCCTCAAGCAATATACATGAAAACCCTTTATCAAATCTCACAATAGCTCTTAGATTCATAGACCAAAACATAGTAAAATAGTCACCATTTCATAACTCCCCACATCGTGTGCAGTGAATTTCATAATAAGTAAGACCCATGAGTAAATTCACTTTTAAATCATGAAAATTTGAGTCAAAGGAATCTTGGGCATCATGGGTGAAAGAAATTCATGAAAGAAACCCACATACCTTAGCTTAGGAGATTAACTTGATGAAGATTGGAGATGGAGACTTGAAGCTTGAATGAGAACCATAAGATACGGATGAGTTTGAGACTTGAATTTAGGAGATGAAATATTGGTTAAGTGTTTGAATGAGTATTGGAAAATCTTTAGAATGATATGAGGGTAAAATATGGCTAAGTATAGGTATTTTCATGCGTGGAAACACTTAAGCTCAAGACCTAAAAGCCTTGGAGTAGACTTAAAAACTGGGCAAAAAAATACACAGAGGCGCGCCCTTGGCGCATCACGCCAGGGGCGCAGAAACCTCATTGGAATTTGAATTTTTTGAAAACCAATGCTAATCATTTTCTCTTAAATCGGGGTTAGACCTATTTTCCACTCAATTTGACCCCCTGAACAAGCATATAAAGTCAGATTTTTGATATCACGCACGAATTTTGAGATATATGGAAATTACGATTTTGGAAACTATTGAGGCACATTTTTGGGCACTCTTTGGGGTCGTTTCAGTTTCAAGAAATGAATTCAAGGATTCCAAGAAAAGATTTCTTGATCCTTCACTTTCAAGAATCAGGGTTCTTCATCAAGAACTCTAAAGATTCCAAGTCAAGAATTCAAGAACCTTCTTCAATTCTTCCAAGAACTAATCTCTAAGGTATGTAAGTCCCTCCAAAAGTTACTTTACTATTATTTTAGTATCCTACTACTAGTTTCTACCCAAGATCATAATTATGAGTTTAGATCAAAGTTTCCTCCATTACTAGCAAACTTCATCAAAATACTATTCATGCATATTTTCTTGATAAGGATCATGATTCTTGCTTATTTTATTATTGAATTAAGATATTGAGACAAGATTTACAACTATGGTTGAAATTATGAGAACCCTATATCTATTTGAGTTTACAGTATGAGTTAAGTCTAAGAGATATTTAAAGTTTCGTATTTGCAAGATAGCCGAGTAATTCATTTATGTTTTTGAGATACTTGTGATGATGCCATTTTCAGTCAAAGAGAAGAGTCAAGATGAGAAGAGTTAAGAAAAGATAAGTTGGGCTAAGTCCCAAAAGATCAAAGATACATTTTTAGAACTCTTACTCTTTTAGGTATGAGCATTATAAAAGTTGTTTTAGGAGTAGTATTGAGCACTGATATGAGTGAGAGTAATAATAATAACTTGAACGCATAAACTACGCAGCTAGTGTAGGATAGAATTGTACCAAGGTATAACTCCTCACTTGCCACTAAGATGGCCCAGTTTTGGGATGGATCCACTCAACTAGTTTTCGTTCCTTACCCCAGCAAAGTATGAGACGACTCTGGAAGCATGGGCAAGATGCTGTATCATCACTACCTTCATAGTGGTGGTTTCTCGGTTAGAGAAACTCCCAAAGAAGTAAAGTTATTATTTTACACATCGATATTTATCATATCTTTATCCAAGTATGTCTCTCTATTATGTTGCATAATAAATTGAGTTGAGCTATTTGTAGAGCTAAGTATTTGAGTATTATATTTTTATATATTTATTTGTGCTCATGAATGCATTAATCTAAGTATCTCTTTTATATTAAGTTGCACATTAAAATGAGTTTAAAAATATATCTTTTACTTGTATGACATACTTTTGTCTATTAAGCTATCTCAAAGTTCAGTTTTAAAGTGAGTATCCTATCCTTACTACTTTTTGGCCTTCTTACATACCGTACATTTCAAGTACTGACACCTTTAGTGCTGCATCATTTTATGCCGTAAATTTTGGTATTCATGTTAGCAGATGGTCAGTGAGACAGTCCCCATCAGCAGTCAGCTAGGCCTCTTTGTATCCATAGGAACTTGGAAGCCCTTATTTACTTGTATTTATTTTAGTTGAGGTACCCATGAACCTACTATGGTGCCTTGTTTAGAGTCAGTACTTAAGAAACTTCATAGACTAGAAAGATATTGTTCAAGTTATTTCTTTGAAATTGTTTGAACGATTTTGAGTTAAGTTGTATATTGCTATTATGTCTTTAAGTTCATGAATTTTGAGCCCATTCTAGTTTATTATGGTATTAATGTCTTTTGCTGAGTAAGTTACCTAAGCTAAGTGATTAGCTTGGGACCAGAAATGGTTTTCAAGTGCCAGGCACGTCCAGGGTGTAGCGCGGGGCGTGATAAACTTGGTACAAGAGCACAGAATTCAAGTGTCCTAGGGAATCTATGAAGTCGTTCCTAGTAGAGTCTTGATTATGGCTATGTTGTGCACCACACTTCATACTTAGGAGGCTATAGGTCATTAGGAAAAGTTTCCCTTCTTTCATACTCTAATTCGTGCGATAGAGTTAAACTTTGTGGGAAAATCTCTTCTAATTTGTGCATTATGCATTTACACAATTACGATCATACTTCTAAGAAGATCTGATGAAAAAAAGGACAAGATAGTGAGAGTGATAGCTGATTGAGGCTTGTAGTTAAAGTTATGTATCCACTAGGTATGTATTGGGGTGATGAGCCGATTGCCATAAGTTTGATGAAAGAGTCGTAAGTATTCCATGATTTTCATGATGAGGTATAGAGGAAGAGATATTGTTAGAATATAGTAGAGCGTGCTTAAACTAGAAGGAATTTTGTGTTAATGTCTTGTAGTATTTATACTATTGAGGATGAAGTACAGATGTTGAATGGGGAAAATAGTTCTTTCAATGCGATAGATCTAAATTAGGCTTATGATTTTTAAGTGAGAGTTCGTGAGACTCAGCGAGTTATGAGCTTATTCAGATAAGTATATATTATTGAATAGATGAGTGGCACTGAGTTACGTGGAACACCCCACACTTGCCTAGGAATTTCCCCATAATCGTAAGTTTCTTATATCTCAAATCGGGATATTTAAACATGCCTCCACGTAGCTCGGAAAGACCCTATGATGTCTTTTTTTTAATATCTCAAAATTCATGAAGAATTTTGCAAATCCGACCTCATATTCTTGTTCACAGGACAAAATTGTGTGGAAAAATGAGTACCTATAAGGTATACTTTGTCCATGCTAAGAAAAATATTTTTTGGTAAAACTTCACAAAAATAGTAGTTTTCCGCGACATGTCTGTGACGCGGACTAGTTCTAAATTTTTTGAAAATTATTCTTTTTACTCTAGAAAAATTGGGTAATCACCCTATACCTATATACATGAAAATCCCTCATTGTCAAGCCGTTTTAAGCCCTAAAAACCAACCAAAAACCTCTCAGTTCCTCTCTAATCTTCATCAAATTCTCCATCCATTCTCAAGTTTTTCAAGAACTCTTGTTGGAATTCAAGTAAACTAAGTCAAGCCTCAAGTCCTCCTCAAGATTCAAGTGTCTCAAATCTCTTTCCTGATCTAAGGACTTCATTCGAGCTTTAAGTCTCCATTTCAAATCTTCTTCAAGAAGCTCTCCAAAGTCAAGGTATGTGGGTTTCTTTCATGGGTTACTTTCACCCATGATGACAAAACATCCTTTTACTTAAAATTGTGTGATTTAAAGTTGATTTGGTCGTGCGTCTTACTTATTATGAAATTCACTGCACACTATGCTGGGATTTATGAACTGGTGATTGTTTTAGCATGTTTTGATCTTGAAATCTAAGATCTATTGTAATATTTGATGACGGTTTTTGATGTATATTGCTTGAGGGCATTACCAAGTATCTATTGAAGGTTTACATTGACTTTTCTAGCATGATTTTACTATTGAATTGCATGGTTTTACACTAGCATTACATAACCGCCAAGTGTTTGATAAAATGCCTTTTTAAGAATTCTTTAAGTTTTGATGGTCTATTAGTTAAGTTATGATTCAAGTGACTCTATGATAATTATGAGCTTAATAAAGATGTGTTTAAATCATGAAAATATTGACGATGTTGTAGGGCCAGATTAAGCCCCTTTTCGTAAGATTATACCTCTTGTGAGCCTTTGATGTTGATGTTAATATTAATGAAAGGATAATGTTGATGATGTTATAGGGCTGGACTAAGACCCCTTTTTTAAGATTATACCTCTTGTGAGCCTTTAATATTGATGTTAATCAAAGGGTGATGTTGACGATGACCCATTCTTATGATTGAAGTTAGGCTCAACAGTTGAGGTCAATGATATTAAGAGCTACTCGCGCCATGTCTCTAAGTTTATTGCAAGTTAAAGTATGATTATCTTATATATTCGTGGGATTAGACTTAGCATTGAGTGGACTAGAGGAGAGTCCCCAAGTCCTCGAACTACGTGCCACTACAGTGAAGGGATTAGAGGCGAGTCCCCAAATCTGTAAGAGGCAAATACCCTAAATATGAGGCCTTGAGGAGAGTACTCTAGTCTAAGAACTAGAGGTGAGTACCCGGTTCACATAAGGCTTAGTGGATCCACTTAGTCATTAGGAGGTTCACCTTAGCAAGTAACTTCCCCCTTTCTTCCAGTGTAGGGTTGACATCGGGATTCCAAGTTGTAGCTTGCTTGGTCTTATATCTATGTCGGTTGAGGTCTTTTCCCACGTTTATGTATTATGGTCTATACAAGTTTATTGGATTATAAGAATGTTTTACTTCAAGCATCATTTATACATGTTATATTGTTATTATACTATTCATTGCTTATGCTTATGCATTTTGACTATGCTGCCTACCTCTTGTTGCATTGCATCCTGCATACTTAGTACATTCAAACGTACCAACGCATACTCTATGCCTACATGATATCACAATGTAGGAACTAGAGCTCCTATTGATTCTCCTCGTGGCTAGACGAATTGTTCAAGTTAGCTTTAGGTGAGTGCTCATGCCCAGGGACAATATCTACCTTCTTTTATGCTTATGCTTAGACCACATCTTCTATATTTCAGAATATTTGTGACTATGAGGGTGAGATCGGTTTCTTGTCTTGGCTCTCGCTAAGTTCTAGGTCTAGAGGTGTTGTTGGACAAGTTATATATTATGCTTGAGCTTTGACTCATCTATGTTATTTAAGTATTAAACTCTTTCTCTCCCTTAGTCCCAATTCCCTTTGTGTATATCTCTCTTATTGTTTCATCTTCCTTCCGCGACCAAAGATGTGCGTATGATATGCTAAGAGGCTTGTTTGGGGTCCCTTTGGGTTCCTCATTCGCTGGTCATATCTAGGCCCTAGGCTTGGTTTGTGACAAAGATGGTATTAGAGCTAGGTTGTTAGGTCCTTGGCTCCAACACACCACATCGATTAGAGTCTTGTTCATGTTTGTGTTGTGCACCAGCACTATGGGAAAGAGGCTACAAGATATTTTAGGAAGTGTTTACCTTCTTCATGGTCTATGGCGTGCTTTAGAAGTGAGATAGGGCTTTCCCCTCTATCGAATATTCTTTGCTCTTGTAGTTGATCATGCCACTTCAAAGAGGGAGACGAGGGAAGGTAAGTTGAAGCTTTTGATTTTTGATGGATCCTAGTTTCACTATTCCTTTTATTATTACTTTTGGTTCCTAGTGGGCTTCTTGTCTGTCCCGAGTTGTTATGTGAACCTTTAATGTCTACCTCTTGGTTGATATATTGTTGCTAGAAAGTTCATAGGTATTTTTTCATGTTCATATTACATTAGGTCTTGCCTTGTGACTTGTTGGAGTTGATATGGTGGATTTGATGTCATGCTTGGGGTAGTGTGCCACTATTTCTTTTATTATTCTTTTGGTTGCTAGTGGAGTTCAAGTGTGTCCCGAACTCTTTGGTGTCTAGCTCATCGGTGATCCTATTATTATTTGAGAGCTCATGGGTGTTGCTCCATGTTCATATTGCATTAGATCTTGCCTTGTGACTTGTTGAATTTGTTGTGGTGGGTCTTGATGTTACATCGAGGATGGAATGGTTGCATGCATATTGTGTCCTCATGGATGGTGGGACTCGTAAAGTTAGATCTTGAATCCCTAATGAGCCCGTCTTTGAATGGAAGGTTGGTAAGTGATAGCAAGGGAGGTAGGTCCATTTCATGTCTTACGGTACAATGATCTCTAAGGGTTTGCATTTGTCATGTTGTGTGAATTGGAGGCATTAAATCTAAGTTGTTTTATTCATGGAATTGTTGTTGGTGATAGATGAGGGCTTGAATGTCCCTTTCCGATATTTTGAAGTTGGGGTAGTGTCTTTTGGGTTGACTAGTACACCAGTTATGCCTATGAGTCTCATGAACAAGATCTTTAGTCCCTACTCTAATAGGCTTAAGGTGGTTCTGGTGATGATATTATGGTTCGTTCCCTAATGAGGTAGCGCGTGTGAGTCATCTGAGGGTAGTACTACAAAGTTTAAGGAAGAAGATTGGATGCTAAATAGGAGAAATGAGAATTTTGGTTGTAAGAGATTGTCTTCCTTAGTCGTGCGGTGCTAGGTGATGGTATTAAGGTGGACCCAAGTAAGATGAATGTGATTAGCTATTAGAATAGACCTTGACTCCCTTGGGTGTTAGGAGCTTTTTGGGCTTAACGGGCTATTACTGGAGGTTGTGAATAAGTTATCTTCTATTGCCTCTCTTGTGACTTAGTTGACTCCAAGTAAGGCCTATATTGTCACCGACATTTTTGAGTAGGGTGAATTGTTGGGTCTGGGAGTTACTATTTCTTGTGTTATTCCTTTGTGCTAGCAGGATTCATGTGTGTGTATGTGTGTGTCCCGTATGGTTACGTGAGTCTATTGTGGTTAGAAGAGGTCTATAAGAGTTGCCCTATGTTATCGTTGCATACAGTCTTGTCTTCTGATCTTGGTTGGACATAGCTTGATGGATTAGAGGTCTTGGGATAGTTTGGGCTACTTGTGTTGCATGCTTCCAATGAGTATAGAACCCGTAAGGTTGTAATATAATGGTTAACTATGGTCGATCTATTTGGTCAACTACAATTTGTTAGTCACTTCTCTAAGGTTGATTTGAAGTCGAGTTTTGTTCTCAAGTGTGGAGGTGGGTAGGTAATGTCCCTAACTGTCCTTCTGAACTAGGAATGATCACTTTGAATGTTGGTGGAGATGTTTGGTTGGCTAATGCACCGGTAGTGTTTGTGGGTTTCTTGAATAGGGTCTTAAAACTTTACCGTAATATGTTTGTGGTGGTCTCTAGTGATGAGATATTGATTTGTTTAGAGCTTGTGAATCATTTGGGGGTAGTGTTGCAAGTCTTGAAGGATGAGAGATTGTTTGCCAAATATGATAGGTGTGCATTTTGGATAGCAAGATGGTGGTTAAAATTCTTTAAGGATTATGAAATGAGTGTGCATTATTTTTCCTCGGTAAGGCTAATGTTGCGGTCGGTGCTCTAGGTAGCGTAGCAAGTTTGTTGATGGTTGCAAAGAGGATACTAGTGGGGTCCATCGGTTGGTTAGATTGGAAGTTAGGTGGAGGAAAGTTGAGCATGGTTGTGTAGCATTCTTGATGGTTCCAAATCGTATTTGGTTAAGAGATCTAGATTAAGCAAGGCCTTGATTTCGCCTTATTAGAGTTGGAAGTTTTGGGTGGAAAGATGGTAGAGCAGAGGTAGTCTCCTAAGGGGGAGATGGTAGTTCGTGGCGACAAGTGGAATTGGTGTGGTTAAGGTTGACAAATGAATTATGCTTGTGAGTCCTTATAGGATGAAGAGAGAAGTTAGTAAGGTTGCATGTGTTTGGGGATTGCCTATGGATAGGGATTTGGTTACTCAAATTGCATGATTTAAAGTTGATTTACAAATAGGTCTTGCTTATTAAGAAATTCACTGCACACTAGTAAAGCTATGTGAAATTTATGACTATTTTGCTATGTTTTGAGCTATAAATCTTGGATCTATTGTAAATTTGATGAGGGGTTTTGATGTTTATTGCTTGAGGGTATTGTAAGGTGTTAATTGATTGTTTTACAATGGATTTTCTTGCATGATTTCATCGCTATATTCCATGGTTTTATACTAGCATTACACACCCCCTAAGTGTTTGATAAAATGTCCGAATGTGGTTTCTTACGGAATTGAAGGTCCAAAGCATGAGATATGATATGATTGATGTTATGATGATGAAAGGAGCTTATGTACATGATATAATCTATATAAAGTGTTGCATTAGACCATGCCTGATCCGGGGGGACTAAGAGCCCGGATAACCTTATCGGGGGGTTAGTGCCTTGATAGCCAATCAAGAGGCTAGTGCCTTGATAACCGAGGTGGGGTTTTTTACTCATCAACTGAGGTAGGGGTTTGTACTCATCAACTGAGGTAGGGGTTTGTACTCATCAACCGAGGTGGGGGTTTGTACTCATCAACCATGTGAGGGGTTTGTACTTCACCACCAGGGTGATAGGGTGAAATTATCATCAACCATTTGAGAGGTTTATATCACACCACCAGGGTGATGGGCTGAAACCATCAGCAAACCAACCAAGGGGCTTGTACTTCGAAAATCTAGCTTGGTCTCTTCTACACATATGATATCCTGTATAAGCATGACTTACTTAAGCATGATTTACTTAAGCATTGATCATACATGTCATATTTTTATATTATGACTATTGCTTAATGTTATGCATTTTGATTATGATACCTATCTCTTGTTGCATTGCATTCTACATACTTACTACATTCAAATATACAAACACATACTCTTGCCTACATAATATCACCATGTAAGATCCAGAGCCTAAGTTGATCATCCTCCTCCTCCACGTGGCTAGTTTGATACTACTCAAGCTAGTTGGTGAGTCCCCCAGTTTAGGGACACTAGTCTATGTTTCTCTTATTATGTGTTGAGACACTCTTCTTTATGTTCTATTTTGACTATGAGGGTGAGCCCAGTTGTTTTTTCTTGGCCCCCGCTCCTATCTATGTAGTAGAGTTGTTGTTGGACGTGCTATGTATCTATTTTATGACCCTTGACTCTTTCGTCTCTTGATTATGATATTATACAAGCTTTCCCTTAGCCCCTTGCCCTTGTTCCCCAAACTTTTGCATGTTACTTAAGTATTAGTCTCTCTTCCGTAGTCCCAATTCTCCTTTGTTTATGTTTCTTATGTTGTTTTACATTGCTTCCGCGACCAAGGATCTGTAATGATATGCTAAGAGGCTTGTTTGGGGTTCCTTCGGGTTCCCCATTCGCCTTTCACGTCTAGGCCCTAGGCTTGGGTCGTCACAGCTTGGAGACTAGAAATTGTCTCGAGGTGTCGATTATATCTAGGGTACCCTCTTGGGTGTGACAAACTTAGTATCAGAGCACGAGTTCAAGTGTCCTAGAAAGTTGGTGAAGCCATGTCTAGTAGAGTCTTATTTATGGGTGTGTTTTCAACCACACTTGATAAGAAGGGTGCTATAGGACATTAGGAATTATTTCCCTTCATTCATATTCTAAATCGTGCTATAGAGTTATGCTCTATGAATGTTCTGTTCTAATTCGTGCTTTGTGCATTCCAGAATTGTTATCATGCCTCCCAGAAGAGCCATCAGAGGTAGAGGACATCTCGCCAGACATAATGTCAATCCACCTGAGACTCAAGGACATGAGAATCTCGTGGAACAAGCTATCCCTGTAGCACAACCCTAGCAAGATGTGGTCTTCGATTCTGAGCTACACCAATCTATTCAAACTCTAGCCCAGGCAGTCACCGCACCTGCTGCGAGACAAGGAGCGGCCCGACATGATGCCAATGACACTTCTAGGGATCGAAAATTCTTGAGGATGGATCCGCCTGAGTTCATAGGATCTGCATCCACTGAGGATCCTAAGAACTATGCGGAGGAGCTTTAGAAAGTGTTCCAAGTGATGCATATGGTTGATGCTGACAGAGTGGAATTGGCTGCTTATCAACTCAAGGATGTGGCCAGGCTTTGGTATTATTAGTGCAAGAAGGGTAGAGGAGAGGATGCCCCCGTTCTAACTTGGTCTATGTTCGAGGAAGATTGCCTGGGGTGCTTCTTCCTAAGGGAGCCAAGAGAGGCAAAGGTAAGAGAGTTCTTGAGCTTGAAACAGGGCTGTATGACTATGTAAGAGTATGGGCCGAAGCTTACAAAACTATCTCGCTATGCTCTGGACATGGTTGCTGACATGAGGGGAAGATGGGGATGTGTGTGTATAGGTTGAATAGAGGGCCAAAGACAGATGGGAGGGGAGCAATACTCGTGAGTGACATGGATATTGGAAAATTGATAACCTTTGTACAACAAGCTGATGAGGAGAGGCAACATGATAGAGAAGAGTTCAAAAGCTAGAAAGCTAAAACATCCAGCAATAAGGTTGGAAAGAAAGGCAATGGTAATCGATTTCCACCACCATCATCTGCTAGTGCACCTACGTCTAAAGTCAGAAATGATCAAAAGTCCCAGAATGTTGGAGCTCATGGGTCTTAGTCACAAGTTAGTGTAGCTCAAGGTTCATGAGGTAAACCACCATGTGGTATATGTGGAAAGCTACACATGGGTAAATGCCGCGAGGGGAGTGATGTATGTTTCAAGTGTCACCAAGAAGGTCACTATCAGAGAGATTGTCCACAGTGGGCTGACTGGGCTCAATCTTTTGCAGCAGCCCCGCTAGCTAAGGGAAATCAGAGAGGTACTATGGTAGGTACAATTGGAGCTACAAACCATTTGTATGCCATGGGTAGTGGACATGATCAGGAGAACTCTCCAGATGTTATGACGGGTATGATTTGAGTTTTTTCTATTGATTGTTGTGTGTTGATGGATCCTGGTGCCACATTATCTTTTGTAACTCATTATGTGGCCAGTAGATTTGATAGAACCCTTAAGAGTCTTCTTCAACCTTTTGATGTTTCTACTCATGTGGGTGAGTCTATTCGAGCTGAGAGGGTCCATAGAGCTTATGTAGTGTTCATCCATCATAAGAATACAGTGATTTTGATTTGATCCTTGGCATTGATTGGCTCCACGCCTGTTATGCCTTTGTCATTTGTACAGCCCGAACAGTTAAGTTTCAATTCCCGAATGAACTGGTTCTAGAGTGAAAGGTTGATTCTATAGCACCTAAGGGAAAGTTTATCTCATATCTTAGAGCCAGAAAGATGATTGCTAAGGGATATATCTACCACATTGTGAGAGTTAAATCTGAGGATGTCGAGTCTCCTACTTTTGAGTCCATCCCGATTGTGAATGAGTTTCAAGAAGTATTTCCCAAGGATCTGCCTGGAGTCCCTCCTGATAGAGAGATTGAATTTAGGATTCATGCTCTTCCTGATACTTAGCTTATCTCAATTCCACCTTATAGGATGGCCCCCGCTAAACTAAAAGAATTGAAAGAACAATTGGAAGATTTGCTAGAGAAGGGTTTCATAAGGCCGAGTGTTTCTCCTTAGGGTGCCCCTATCTTATTTGTGCAAAATAAAGATGGGTCTCTTAGAATGTGTATTGATTATACGTAACTAAAAAAGGTCATCATAAAGAATAAATATCCTCTCTAAAGGATAGATGATTTGTTTGGCCAACTTCTGGGTGCCTCTTGTTTCTCAAAGATAGACCTTTGGTCTTGTTACCATCAGTTGAAAGTAAGGAAATGTGACATTCCAAAGACAACCTTTAGGACTATATATGGCCATTTTGAGTTCTTGGTCATGTCCTTTGGGTTGACGAATGTACCTGCAACCTTCATGGATTTGATGAATAGAGTGTTCAGACAGTATCTTGATATGTTTGTCATTGTTTTTATCGATGACATCTTGATATGTTCAAGAGATGAAAAGGAGCATACAAATCACCTCAGAATTGTCCTCTAAACACTGAAGGACCATGAGTTGTATGAAAAATTCTCAAAATGTGAATTCCGACTTAAGTCTATGGCTTTATTAGGCCGTATTATCTCAGGTGATGGTATTCAAGTGGATTCTCAAAAGATTGTAGTAGTTAAGAACTGGCCAAGACTGATCTCTCCAACTGACATAAGAAGTTTCTTGGGGTTAGCAGGCTACTACCGCTGATTTGTTGATGGATTTGCTTCCTTATCTGAACCATTGACTAAGTTGACTTGGAAAAAGGTCAAGTTTCAGTGGTTCGATGAATGTGAGAAGTGTTTCCAAGAGTTGAAGACTAGACTGACTACTGCACCAGTTTTAACCTTGCCCGATGGGACAAAAGATTTTGTAATCTATTGTGATGCTTCGGGAGTTGGATTGAGTGTGTGCTGATGCAGAGAGGGAAACTAATAGCCTATGTTTCTAGACAACTTAAGATTCATGAGAGGAACAACCCAGCCCATGATCTTGAGTTAGAAGTGGTGGTGTTTACACTAAAAATCTTGTGCCACTACTTGTATGGAGTGCATGATGTGTTCACTGACCACAAGAGCTTGCAATATGTCTTCAATCAGAAAGAGCTCAACCTGTGACAGAGAAGATGGTTGGAATTGCTCAAGGATTACGACATTAGTATTCTCTACCATCTAGGTAAAGCTAATATTGTTGATGCCCTTAGCAGTATGTCAATGGGTAGCACAACCCATATTGAGGAAGGGAAGAAGGAGCTAGCTAAAGAAGTGCATCGATTAGCTTGATTGGGAGTCCAACTTGAGGAGAATGATAAGGGAGGATTTAATGTTCAGAACGGATCTGCTTCATCTTTGGTGGCAGAGGTGAAGGAAAAGCAAGACCGAGATCCTGTCCTACGCCAATTGAAGGAGGCTCTCCACAAATAGAAGGAGATGGTCTTCTCCAAAGGGGGAGATGGGGTGCTAATAAAATGCCCCACATGTGCTTCGGAATGCCCTATAATTGTAATCTCCATATATCTCTATGACGCCTCGGAGGGTATCCTGGGTGTAACTGGTACTCAGAGACTATTACCATCCCCCGAGCAAAGCACCTGGCCTCATAACATCCATTCAATCATACATCAGCGGAAGACATCAGAATTAGAAATCAAATAATAGCAGGCTATTCTATCTTATCACATCTACGTCAAGAATAAGGGCCATAGGCTACAAAACTAGTCACCATCATCCATACTATCAAATAAAATTAAGATACTCAGCTTAACAAATGGGAATAATTGATAGCATAAGGTACCGTGACAGACGATGGCTACATCATCTTTCTATCTCTATGAAGCCTCTATCTCTATAAGTCTAGGAAGGTACCGTGACAGACGATGGCTACCACAAACTCAGAATAATTGATAGCATAAGGAAATAAAATAAAAAAACATCCTTCGAATGCAGGGGAGGTCTTGACAAGTCCCTATAGCTAGGAATCGTAGATCTCCGGATTCCACCCTAACCCAACGAATCATCTGCTGAAGTCCTCTATCTACTGAATCTGCATCATGAAATGATGCAACACTAAATGGAATCAGTACGTGGAATGTACGGTATGTAAATATGCTAAAGTAAACTGTATAGACAAAAAATATTATGAAATAACATCAACTCATTAGATACTCATCTCATCTCAAAATAAGGAATAGACACCATCACATCAACATCAATCCTGACTCATACCATCACATTGACATCAGAGTACTATCAAGATGGAACCTATCTAGGAGTTTCTCTAATCGACAACCATCACTTATGAGCCGATGATGATATAATGAAGCAATATGATTGCCATATTTGTCTAGTACCTTGTCGTGGTATAGGACAAGTCTAGTCTGTCAATGGATCCATAAATCTATCAAATCCTCTTTTAGGACTGAGGAAACATCTGTTTTTTATGATCTAATCCTCTCCTATGCTAGCCACGTAGTTAATGAGTGCGAGTGTAACTCACTTTTACTCATTTCGGTGCTCAATACTCCTCTCGGGACTCAACATGCTCATAAGTTATCAAAAATCAAGATTATTCATTATTTGGTCTCTTTTGGATGAGGAACATCAACCCATCTCATCATCTATCAACTCAAGAAGTTAGGAATAATCTTTAATGATTAAACTCACCCTTTTAAGACTCTAAGGATTTCAATAACATCAACATCAATCATCAAGACATTAGACTCGGGACCTGGACCACAACAAGCAAGTACACCCATATAATCAAGGCTCTAGACATCAATCCCTAAGTTCATTCTTGTAGTCTTTAACAAAGTAATCATGTAGGGTTTAGATAATAATTCAAGTAAATCATTTAAATAAATAATTTAAGTAATGATGATTATCAATCCAAGAAAATATATGTAATATAAAAATATTTTTCAATAAAGCATTCAAGAATTTTGCAGACAAATCCCATAACCTTCAACTATTAACTTTCTACAATCAAAGGGGGCACATGGGAGAACAATACCATGCTTTGGATAGCCTTACATACCTAAATGAAGAATTACTAAAGCTTATTCAATGAATTAGACCCGATTCTAGGAATCTTCAAGCCCTCTCTTCTTTATCCTTAAATAACTCTCATTTAGAAGTTAAGACAAACCGGGTTTTGAAACCCTTAATCTGATATAAACAATGCTTAAACATGTTTTTGGGACTTGGATAGGTTGGGAAATGACTAAAAAGCCCTTCCCGTGTTAAAAGAATAAAATTTGACTCTGAAATACCATGTCCATGATGCACTAGGGGTGTGGACATGTCTATTTTTGCGAATTCTCATTCTTTCTAATTCACGTTGAAAACTTAAAGAGAAAATAAGTGTCAGTCTGCGTTCAGTTCATGTCGCGCCAGGGGTGCTGACTGAAACTGTTTATCAATTAATTAGTGAAAATTATTATTCTACCCAGTTGGAATAAAATAGGGTCGAGGCCATTTTTCCACTCAATTTTTCATGCTGATCGCAAATCCAGTCTCGGATTCTCTATTGGAGCTTGGGAAGACGCGTTGTGCGCACGATTACTTTCTAGAGGCATTTGGATAAAATAACAAGGTGTTACATCATCTCCCCCTTAGGATCATTCATCCTGGAATGATGAGTAAGGGTAGGATTTAGGTACGAGTAGACTCAAGACTCATATGAATACTCACTCGAAAATGTCGAACTCTCAACTATCCCTCATCCTCTATAACCTCTACATTGGACTCAAGAATAGAATATGAACATCAACTCAAGAGTGGAAACTTCAGTTAAGTTAAGGATGAGGACATTATCTTTGACATCAACGTCATTTCGCATGAATAGGTATGGGTATTTGATCTTCATAGCTTCATCATCTTCCCATATAGCTTCTTCCACAAATTGGTTCCTCCATAGAACTTTGACATAGGCTCTCTCTTTATTCCTCAGCATACGAACTTGACGGTCAAGCATTTGGACTGGAATCTCCTCATAGGTCAAGCTACCCTTCACTCTCGTGCTCTCAATAGAGATCACCAAGGTGGGATCTCCCAAGAACTTCTTCAACATCAAAAATGTAGAATATTGGATGAATCCCATCTAACTCGGACGTCAAGTCTAACTCATAAGCGACCTTCCCAATCCTCCTCACAATTTGATAGGGTCCAATGTAGGATGGACTTAACTTTCCTTTCTTCCCAAACCTCAAAACGCCCTTCTTAGGTAATACTTTCAAGTACACCTAATCCTGCAACTCAAAATCCAAGTCCTGCCTTCTCATATCAGTGTAAGACATTTAGAGACTTTATGTGGTCCTCAACCGCTCTCTAATAACCTTTACCTTCTCTATGGATTGGTGAACAAGATCAGGTCCAATCAACTCAGCTTCATCGACTACAAACCACCTAAATGGTGATCTATACCTCCTCCCATACAAAGCTCCATATAGGGACATCTGGATACGCATGATAACTATTGTTGTAGGAAAATTCTATCAATGGCAAGTGGTCATCCCAGTTTCCCTTAAAGTCGAGAATGCAAGCCTTCAACACATCCTCCAAAGTCTGAGTGTTGCACTCTGCCAGTCCATCTATCTGAGGATGGAAAGTTGTACTAAGATTCAACTTGTTACCCAATCCCTTCTGAAAATATCTCCAAAATTGGGAGGTGAATTAAGTTCCTCTGTCCAAGATGATAGATAAGGGAATCCATGCAACCTCACAATCTCGCGAATGTATAAAGTGGCATATTCCTTAGCCATATTAGTTGTCTTGTCTTCTAAGAAGTGGGTTAATTTAGTCATCCTATCTACGATCACCCATATTGAGTCGTGTTGCTTTTGGGACCTTGGTAGACCGATAATGAAGTCCATGTTGATCATCTCCCACTTCCACTCTGTTCGACCTTGACCTATTGATAATTGGGATACTTAGAGACAAATTCAGCAATGTCCTTCTTCATTCCATTCCACCAATAGACTTCTCTCAAGTTACGGTACATCTTGGTGGAGCCAGGATGGGTAGAATATCGGGAGCTATGAGCTCTAGCCATGACTCTCTCTCGAACACCATCAACATTGGGAACAAACAATCTACCCTGGTATCTCAACACTCCATCTCCCCCTTAGAAGAAAACCATCACTTTTTTCTTTTGAACAGCTTCTTTCCATTGAAACAAGACGGGTCTTGGTCTTGCTTTTCCTTCACTTCTGATACTAAAGATGAAACAGATCCTTTTTGAATGTTGAACCCGCCTTCATTATTCTCCTCAAGTTGTACTCCCGTTCGGCCCAACCTGTGCACTTCCTTAGCTATCTCTCTCATCCCTTCCTCCACATGGGCAGTGTACCCACGGACAACCTACTCTAAACCTACTAAGAGAATCAACAACAATGTTAGACTTTCCTAGGTGATAGAGAATGCTCATGTCGTAATCCTTGAGCAACTCCAGCAATCTCCTCTGCCATAGGTTGAGCTCTTTCTGATTAAGACATATTGCAAGTTCTTGTGGTCAATGAACATGTCCCCATACACTCTATATAAATAATGGTACCAGATCATAAGTGCGAACACCACTACTTCCAACTCGAGATCATGAGTCGGATTATTTTTCTCATGAATCTTAAGTTGTCTAGAAGCATCAACTATCACCTTCTGTCTATACATTAGCACATAACCTAGTCCAATGTGGTTGCATCACAGTATATCATAAGATCTTCCACTCCATCAGGTAAGATCAACACTGATGTTATAGTCAGTAGAGTCTTTAACTCCTGAAAACCCTTTTCATATTCATCGGACCACTGAAAGTTGACCTTTTTCTGAGTTAGCTTAGTCAATGGTGCAGAAAATGAAGAAAATCACTTAATGCATCTACGATAGTAGCCTGCCAACCCCAAGAAACTTCTTTTCTTAGTGCAAGAGGTTGGTTTAGGCTAGTTTTTAACCACTTCAAGTTTTTGGGCATCCACTCGAATACCATCGCCCGAGACAAGATGACCTGGGAAGGCCACAGACCTGAACCAAAATTCACACTTCAAAAACTTTGCAAATAATTCATGGTCTTTGAGAGTTTGTAAAACCACTCTAAGATGCTTAACATGCTCCTCTTCATCCTTAGAATGTACTAGAATATCATCAATAAATACAATCACAAACATGTCGAGGTGCAGTCTGAATACCATATTCATCAAGTCCATGAAAGTTGCAGGTGAATTAGTCAACCCAAAGGACATGACAAAGAACTCAAAATTCCTTACCTTAAAGGCTGTCTTGGGATTGTCATATTCCCCTTCTTTCAATAGATGGTAACCCAATCTGAGGTCTATCTTGGAAAAACAAGAGACACCTTAAAGTTGGTCAGACAGATCATCTATCCTGGGGAGAGGATACTTATTCTTTATTATGACTTTGTTCAATTTCTTATAGTCAATGCACATTCGGAGAGACCCATATTTTTCACGCATGAATAGGACTGGAGCACCCCCAGGAGAAACACTAGGTCTTATGAACCTTTTTCTAGCAAGTTATTCAATTGCTCTTTCAATTCTTTCAATTCAGCGGGGGCCCTCCTATAAGTTGGAATCAAGATAGGTTGTGTAAAGGGGAGAATATCAATCCCAAAGTCAATCTCCCTATCAGGAGGGACTCCAGGTTGATCTTTAGGAAACACTTCGGGGAACTCATTGACAATCAGGACCGACTCTAGAGTGGGGGACTCAACATCATCAAACTAAACTCGCATGAGGTTGTAGATACACCCTTTAAAGATTAGTTTTCTGGCTCTATATAGGAGATAAAGTTGCACTTAAGTGCAACAGAACTCTTTTCCACTTTAAGACAGGATCATTAGGAGATTAGAACTTAACAATTCGAGTCATACAATCAACAGAGGCATAACAGACATGAAGCCAATCCATGTAAAGGATCCCACCAAAGTCAACCATCTCCAATTCTACCAAGTCAAGCAAGATATCCTCTGATAAATAGATATAATAGATATTACACAATCCCTATAAAATCCTCTTAGCTATGATAAACTCACCAGTAGGAGTGGAAACAAAGAAGGGTTCAAGCAAAAACTCTAGAAGGGTCCCAAATTTACAAGCCACATAGGGAGTTACAAAAGACAGAGTAGCACCTGGGTCAAGCAATGCAAGACAACAAAGATAAAGACTTGAAGCGTACACACAATAGCATAAAGATGGTTTGTCTGACCTCCTATAGCCGTATTAGTACCCCTCTGATGACTGCCAGCTGGGGATGCTATAGAGAACTGCACTCTATTGCTTTCTTTGCCTCGTCTCCTGTTCGGGCAATCATGCTGAAAGTGACTAGTCTGCCCAAATAAGTAACAAACATCTTTGCCCATGTAGCACTCAACCCCGATAGAGTTTACCACACTTTAGCATAGGGTGGTTTTCCCTACACACCTTAGGTCACACTAGCTTGGGATAGAGAACCCTAGGCCCTATAATTCTGATGGCCATAAGAGTTTTGATCATACCTGCTATTGGACAGGTGTGCCCGCTGTAGATGGTGCATAGTGGGAACACCTCTTTTGAAAGTAGGATTTATCACCCTTATTTTATCTCGGCTTGCTAGGCTCATTCCTTGTTGATTTTTCTTTCTTGCTTATTTGCTCTTCTCTGTCTTTCTTTTTATCTTCCTCAGTTTGTCGGGCATATACCATAATCCTAGAAATGTCCATACCTGGAATCAATAATGCTGCGTTGCATTCCTTCTTCACATGTCTGCCCAACCCAGACACAAATTTCCTGATCCTTTCCCTCATTTCTTGGACAATCTCTGGAGCATACCTAGACAGCTTAATAAACTTGAGGTTGTACTCCTTAACGGTCATTCCTTCTTCACATGAACTTGTCTTAAGTTCACAAACTCCTCAACCTTCACCTCCCTCAAGTCTTGGGGAAAGAAGTGGTCAAGGAAAGTAACCTCAAACTCATCCCACTCCGCTAGGTCAGCAGCTTAACCTCTACTGTCCTTCCACTGGTTGTACAAGACAATCGCAACATCTTTTAGCTGGTAGGAGGCAAGCTCAACTCCTTCAATCTCATTGGCATGTATGGCCCTCAAGACCTTATACATCTCGTCAATGATGTTTTGTGGTTCCTCCAGACCTTTGACCCCGTATAGAGTAGTTGCAGCTGTGAACTGCAGTGAGATGAAACTAGGAGTCTGAAGACCTCGATTGTTACCCTAGGAGGCCACTAGCTGAGTAAGAATGGTAATGGCTCCCCTAAGCTCCGCCTCCGAGATAGGAGCTGGCTGTGGCTATGCGAGGAGTGCTTATGGGACCTCAACAATCCTGGAAGGTTGACCCCGTCTCCTCCTCCCTGTCTGAGTAGGGACCTTTGGTTGGGAATTCTCAGCAGTTGGAGCTGAGGCATCTCCCTATGCAACAATATAGTTTGGAGGCATATTCTGCAAACGTGAAAGGCATGAATTAGAACAATACTTTCATAGAGTTAAGCTCTGCCGCACGAACTCATATCATAGAAGAAGGGTGACACTTCCTAATGTCTTATAGCCTCTCGCTTATGAAGTGTGGTGCACAATACACCTATAAACAAGACTTTACTAGACACCACTTCATAAACTCCTTAGGACACTTGAACTCTGTGCTATGATACTAAGTTTGTAAAGCCCAGAGGGTACCCTGGGCGTAACTGGCACTCAAAAACTATTGCTAGCCCCTAAGCGAACCACCTGGCCTTATCACATCCATTCAATCATAAATGAGCAGAAGTCATCAGAACTAGAAACCAAATAACAATGGACTATTCTATCTTATCACATCTACGTGAAGAATAAGGCCATAGGGCACAACACTAGTTACCATGGTCCATAACATCTGATAGAATTAAGAAACTCAATTTAACAAGAGGGAAAGACCCCAACATCAAAATATCATCTTTCTATGTCTATGAAGCCTCTATCTCTATAAGTCTAAGAAGGTATCATGATAGGCCATGGCTACCACAAACTTAGAATAACTGATAGCATAAGAAAATAAAATAAAAGACATCCTCTGAATGTAGGGGAGGACTCATCAAGTCCCTAGTGCTAGGAATCTCTGAACCTCAACGAATCATCTACTAAAGTCCTCTTTCTATTAAATCTGCATCATGAAATAATGTAGCGCCAAATGGCGTCAGTACGTGGAATGTACGATATATAAACGAGCTAAAGTAAATAGTAAGAATATTATGAAATAATATCAACTCATCAGATTCTCATCTCATCTCAAAATAAGGAATAGACACCATCACATCAACATCAACCACGACTCATACCATCATATCGACATCAGAGTACTATCAAGATAGAACCTATCTAGGAGTTTCTCTAATCAACAAACATCACCTATGAGCAAATGATGATACAATGAAGCTATGTCATTTCCACATCCATCCAGTACCTTGCTAGGGTACAGGACGAGTCCAGTCTGTCAGTGGATCCATAAATATATCAAGTCCTCTTTTGGGACTGAGGAAACATCTGTTTTTCGTGGTTCAATCTCTCCTACGCTGGTCACATAGTTAATTATTGCGAGTGGGACTCACTCTTACTCATTTTGGTTCTCAAAACTTCTCCCAAGACTCAACATGCTCATAAGCTGTCAAACATCAAGGTTATTCATCATTTGGTCTCTTTTGGACAAGGAGCATCAACCTATCTCATCATCTATCAACTCAGGAGGTTAGAAACATTCTTTCAAGATTAAACTCACCCTTTAAAGTCTCTAAGGATATCAATATCATCAACATCAATCATCAATCCATTCGACTCAGGACTCGGACCATAACAAGCAAGCACACCTATATGATCAATGTTTAGGGATCAACCTCTAAGTTCATTATTGTAGTCTTTAACAAAGTAATCATATAGGGTTTAGATATTAATTCAAGAAAATCTTTTAAACAAATAATTCAAGTAATGATGATCATCAATCCAAGAAAATAAATCTAATATGAAAATACTTTTCAATAAAGCATTCAAGAATTTTGAAGACAAAACCCATTACCTTCAACTATCAACTGTCTACAATCAAAGGGGGTGAATGGGAGAATAATCCCATACTTTGGGTATCCTTACATACCTGGATAAAGAATTACTAAAGCTTCTTCAAGAAATTGGAACCGAGTCTAGGAATCTTCAAGCCCTCTCTTCTTACTCCATTAAGAACTATCATTTAGAAGTTAAGAAAAAATGGGTTTTGAAAACCTTAATATGATATAAATGACTCTTAAGCACGTTTTGGGACTTAGGATAGGTTGTGAATGACCAAAAATCCCTTCTCGTATTAAAAGAATAAAATTTGACTATGAAATACCATGGTCGTGACGTGCCATAGGCACGGATATGTGTATTTTTGCGAAACCTAGTTCTTTCAAATTCTCATCGAAAAAATTTTAAAAAAACATAAGTGTCAGTACGTGTTTCATTTGCCTTGTGCCAGTGCATGGACTGACACTGTTTCTCAATTAATTAGCGAAAATGATTTTTCAACTTGATTGCTCTAAAATTGGGTCGAGGCCATTTTCCCACTTGATTTTTTATGCTGATCGCAAATCTTGTCTCAAATTTTTTGTTGGAGCTTGAGAAGACGCGTTATGTGTACAATTACGTTCTAAGGACATTTTGGTAATTTTATAGGGTGTCACATTATTCGTCCTCAAATAATGAGTAAGGGTAGGATTTTGGCACGAGTAGACTCAAGACTCGTCTCAATACTCTCTCGAAAATCTCAAACTGTCAACTATCCCTCACCTTTTATAACATTTATATTAGACTCAAGAATAGAATATACACATCAACTCAAGAGTGGAAACTTCAATTAAGTCAAAGATAAGGACATTACCTTTGACATCATCGTTATTTGGCACGAATAGGTACGGGTATTTGATCTTCATAGCTTCCTCAGCTTCCCATGTAGCTTCTTCCACAAATTGGTTCCTCCATAGAACTTTGACAGAGACTATCTCTATATTTCTTAGCTTACGAACTTGACGGTCAAGTACTTGGACTTGAATCTTCTCATACGACAAGCTATCCTTCACTTTGATGCTCTCAATAGGGATCACCAAAGTGGGATGTCCTAAGTACTTCTTCAACATTAAAACGTGGAATACTAGATGAACCCCATCTAACTCAGAGGGAAAGTCTAACTCATAAGCAACCTTCCCAATCATCCTCATAATTTGATAGGGTCCGATGTTGCATGGACTTAACTTTCCTTTCTTCCCGAACCTCATAATGCCCTTCATTGGTAATAGTTTCAAGTACACCTAATCATCCACCTCAAATTCCAAGTCCTGTCTTCCCAGATCAGTGCAAGACTTTTGGCGACTCTGTGCAGTCCTCAACCTTACTCTAATAATCTTTACCTTCTCTATTGATTGGTGAGCAAGATCGAGTCCCATCAACTCAGCTTCACCGACTTCAAACTACCCAATCGGTGATCTACACCTCCTCCCATACAAAGATTCATACAGGGCCATTTAGTTACTTGCATGATAACTATTGTTGTAGGCAAATTCAGTCAATGACTAGTAGCCATCCTAGTTTCCCTTAAAGTCGAGAATGCAAGCCCTCAACATATCCTCCAAAGTCTAAATGGTGCGCTCTGTCAGTCCATCTGTCTGAGGATGGAAAGATGTACTCAGATTCACCTTGCTACCCAATCCCTTCTGAAAAGATCTCCAAAATTGGGGGGTAAATTAAGATCCTCCGTCTGAGATGATAGATAAGGCAACTCCATGCAACCACATAATCTCACGACTATTTAAGCCGGCATATTCCTTAGCCATATTAGTTGTCTTAACTGCTAACAAGTGGGCTAATTTAGTCATCCTATCCACAATCACCCATATCGAGTTATGCTGTTTTTGAGACCTTAGTAGACCGGTAATGATGTCCACGTTGATCATCTCCTACTTCTACTCTGGAATTTCAAAGTTCTGAGCTAACACACAAGGCCTTTGATGGTCGACCTTGACCTGTTGACAATTGGGACACTTAAAGACAAATTCAGCAATGTCTCTCTTCATTCCATTCCACCAATAGACATCTCTCAAGTTGTGATATATCTTGGTTGAGCCAGGATGGATAGAATATCGAGAGCTATGACCTTCGGCCATGACTCTCTCTCAAACACCATCAACATCAAGCGCACACAATCTACCCTAGTATATCAATACCCCATCTCCCTCTTTGGAGAAAACCATCACTTTTTGCTTGTGAACATCTTCTTTCAATTCAAACAAGATAGGGTCTTGGTCTTGCTTTTCCTTTATTTTTGACACTAAAGATGAAGCAAATCCATTTTGAACGTCAACCCCGTCTTCATTATTCTTCTCAAGTGGTACTCCCAATCGGGGCCAACTTGTGCACTTCCTTAGCCAACTTTTTCTTCCCATCCTCCACATAGGTAGTGCTACCCATAGAAAACTTGCTAAGAGCATCAACAACAATGTTAACCTTACCTAGGTGATAGAGAATGCTCATGTCATAATCCTTGAGAAACTCCATCCATTTCCTCTGCTGCAGGTGAAGTTCTTTCTGACTTAAGACATATTGCAAGCTCTTGTGGTCAGTGAACATGTCAACATGCAGTCCATATAAATAGTGGCAGTAGATTTTAAATACAGACACCACTACTGCCAACTCGAGATCATGAATCGGATAGTTCTTATCATGAATCTTAAGTTGTCTAGAAGCATAGGCTATCACCTTCCCTCCCTACATTAGCACATAACCTAATCCAACTCTGGATGCATCACAGTATATCATAATATCTTCCACCCTATCAAGAAAGGTCAAGACCAGTGTTATAGTCAGTCTAGTCTTTAACTCCTAAAAACTCTTTTCACATTCGTCGGACCACTGAAACTTGACGTTTTTCTAAGTTAGCTCGGACAATGGTGCAGACAAGGAAGAAAACCCCCTCAATGAATCTACGGTAGTATCCTAACAACCCTAAGAAACTTCGTATATCAGTGGGAGAGGTCGGTCTGGGCCAGTTGTTAACCACTTCAATCTCTTGGGCATCCACTAGAATACAATTGCCCGAGACAACATGACTTAGGAAGGCCATAGACTTTAGCCAAAAGTCATACTTTGAAAACATTGCATATAATTCATGGTCCTTGAGAGTTTGTAAAACCACTCTAAGATGATTAGCATACTCCTCTTCATCCTCAAAATATACCAGGATATCATCAACAACTGCAATCATGAACATGTCGAGGTATGGTCTGAATACCATATTCATGAAGTCCATGAAAGTTGCAGGTGCATTAGTCAACCCAAAGGACATGACCAAGAACTCAAAATTCCATACCTTGTCCTAAAGTCTGTCTTAGGATTGTCATCTTCCCTTACTTTCAACAAATGGTAACCCGATCTGAGGTCTATCTTGGAAAAATAAGAGGTACCCTGAAGTTGGTCAGACAGATCATCTATCCTTGGGAGAGGATACGTATTCTTTATTGTGACTTTGTTAAGTTGACTATAGTCTATGCACATTCAGAGAGACCCAATTTTCTTACGCACAAATAGTACTGGAGTACTCCAAGGAGAAACACTAGGTCTTATGAAACCTTTTTCTAGCAAGTCATTCAATTGCTCTTTCATTTCTTTCAATTCAGTGGGGGACATAAAATAAGGAGGAATTGAGATAGCCTGAGTAGCGAGGAGAACATCAATCCTAAAGTCAATCTCCCTATCAAGGGGGACTTCAGACAGATCTTCGGGAAACTCTTCGAGGAACTCATTCACAATTGCGATTGACTCTAGAGTGGGGGACTCAACATCATCATACTTAAATCACATGAGATGGTAGGTACACCCTTTAAAGATTAGTTTTCTAGCTCTAAGATAGGATATAAGCTTTCCCTTAGGTGCAACAAAACTTCCTTTCTACTCTAAGGCAGGTTCATTAGGAAATTGGAACTTAGCAATCCGTGTCTTACAGTCAATGGAGGCATAACAGGTATGAAGCCAATCTATGCAAAGGATCTCATCAAAGTCAACCATCTTCAATTCTACTAAGTCAACAAGGGTATCTCTATGATAAATAGATACTATACAATCCCTATAAACCCTCTCAGCTATGATAAACTTAGCAGTAGGAGTGGAAACAGAGAAGGGTTCAAGCAAACACTCTGGAAGGAGAGAAAATCTACTACCCACATAGGGAGTTACAAAAGACAGAGTGGCACCCGGGTCAAGCAATGTATAACAATCAAAGGTAAAGACTCGAAGCATACCCGTAAAAACATCTAGTGCTCCCTCTTATTCCTAATGATTACCCATATAATAAAGACGGCTGTCCTGCCTCCTCTACCTGTAGTAGTACCCCTATTATGATTGCCAACCGGGGTTGTTGCGAAGGACTATGCTCTATTGCTTCCTTTGCCTCGTCTCCTCTTTGGGCAATCATATTGAAAGTGACCAGTCTGCCCATATAAGTAAAATACATTTATACCTATGCAGTACTCACCCAGATATAGTTTACCACACTTATCACAGGGTGGTTTTCCCTATGCACATTGGGCCACACTGCCTTAGGATTGAGAAGCCCACGCTCGACAATTCTGGTAGCCATAAGACTTATGATCATACCTATTATGTCGGATAGGTGCACTCACTGCAGAGGGTGCATAGTGGGAAGACCTCTTCTGAAAGTTGTATTTGTCACCCTTATTCTATCTTAGCTGCCCAGGCTCATATCCTGTTGATTTTTCTTCCCTGCTCATCTGCCCTTCTCTGTCTTTCTTTTTATCTTCCTCAGTTAGCTGGGCATATACCATAATCCTGGAAATGTCCATGCTTGGAATCAACAACGCTGCCTTGCATTCCTTCTTCACATGTTTGCCCAACCCAGACATAAATTTCCTCATCCTTGCCCTCATGTCTTGGACCATCTCTGGAGCATACCTAGATAACTTAATAAACTTGAGGATGTACTCCTTAATGGTCATCCTTTCTTCTCTTAAGTTCACAAACTCCTCAACCTTTGCCTCCCTCAACTCTTGGGGAAAGAAGTGGTCAAGGACGGTAGCCTCAAACTCATCCCACTCCGCAGGCTCAGCATCTTCACCTCTACTATCCTACCATTAGTTGTACTAGACATTCACACCATCTTTCAGCTAGTAGAAGGCAAGCTCAACTCTTTCAATATCATTGGCATGCATAGACCTCAATACCTTACACATCTCATTAATGAAGTTTTGCAGGTCCTCCTCTACCTTTGTCCCTATATAGACCGATGAGTTCATCCGTAGGAAGTCCCTGAGTCTGATTGCAATCGTGGACTCCTGCGAGGTGAAACTAGGAGTCTGAGGACCACGACTGTTACCTTAGGAGTCCAATAGCTAAGTAAGCATGGTAATGGATCCCCTAAACTCTGACTCTGAGGTGGCTGGCTGTAGATATACAGGGGGCGCCTGTGGAACCTCAGCAGTCCTAGCAGGTTGACCCCATCTCCTCATCCCTATCTGAGTAGGGACCTCAGGTTGAGATTTCTCAGTAGTTGGGACTAAGGCATGTCTCTAAGCAGCATTTCATTTCTAAAGGGATATTCTGCAAATGTGTAAAGCACGAATTAGAAAAATACCTTCATAGTGTTAAACTCTGCCGCATGAACTCAGATCACAAAAGAAGGGTGACACTTCTTAATGTCATATAGCCTTCTACTTACAAAGTGTGGTGCACAGTACATCCATAAATAAGACTCTACTAGACAAGGCTACATAGACTCCCTAGGACACTTGAACTCTGTGCCTCTGATACTAAGTTTATCATACCCCAGGAGGGTACCCTGGGTGTAACAGGAACTCAGAGACTATTTCTATTCCCCAAGCAAACTACCTGGCCTCATTGCATCCATAAAATCATACATTAGCCGAAGACATCATAATTAGAAATGAAATAACAGCGGGTTATTCTATCTTATCACATTTACATCAAGAATAAGGACCATAGGCCATAAGACTAGTCACCTTCGTCCATAACATCAAATAGAATTAAGAAACTCAGTTTAACAAGGTGGAAAGATCCCATAATCATAACATCATCTTTCTATGTCTATGAATCCTCTATCTCTATAAGTCTAGGAAGGTACCATGACAGGCCATGGCTACCACAAACTCCGAATAACTGATAGCGTAAGAAAATAAAATAAAAGAAATCCTTCGAACGCAGGGGAGGACTCACCAAGTCCCTAGAGCTTGGAATTTTTGAACCTCAACGAATCATCTACTGAAGTCCTCTGTCTACTGAATCTACATCATGAAATGATACAGCACCAAATGGCGTCAGTACGTGGAATGTATGATTTGTAAATGTGCTAAAGTAAATCGTATAGAAAGAATATTATGAAATAACATCAACTCATCAGATAATCATCTCATCTCAGAATAAGGACTAGACACCATCAAATCAACATCAATCATGACTCATACCAACACATCGATATTAGAGTACCATCAAGATGGAACCTATCTGGGAGTTTCTCTAACCGACAACCATCATCCGTGAGCTAGTGATGATACAATAAAGAGATATCATTGCTACATCCATCCATTACCTTGCCAGGATATAGGATGCGTGTAGTCTGTCAGTGGATCCATAAATCTATCAAGTCCTTTTTTGGGACTGAGGCAACATCCGCTTTTCATGGTCCAATCCTCTCCCATGCTGGCCACGTAGTTAATGAGTGAAAATGAGACTCCCTCTTACTCATTTTGGTGATCAATACTCCTCCCAGGACTCAATGTGCTTATAAGCTATCAAACATCAAGATTATTCACCATTGCTCTCTTTCGGACAAGGAACATCAACCCATCTCATCATCTATCAACTCAAGAAGTTAAGAACATTCTTTCAAGATTAAACTCACCCTTTTAAGACTCTAAGAAAATCAATATCATCAACATCAATCGTCAAGACATTCGACTCAGGAACCAGACCATAACAATTGGGCACACCCATATGATCAAGGCTCTAGACATCAACCATTAAGTTCATTCTTGTAGTCTTTAACAAAGTAATCATGTAAGGTTTAGATAATAATTCAAGTAAATTACTTAAACAAATAATTCAAGTAATGATGATCATCAATCCAAGAAAAGATATATAATATAAAAATAGTTTTCAATAAAGCATTAAAGAATTTTGCAGACAAAACCCATCACCTTCAACTATCAACTTTCTACGGTCACAGGGGGAACATAGGAGAATAATCCTATACTTTGGGTAGCCTTACATATCTGGATGAAGAATTACTAAAGCTTCTTCAAGGAATTGGACCCAAGTCTAGGAATCTTCAAGTCCTCTTTTCTTACTCCTTCAAGAACTCTTGTTTAGAAGTTAAGACAAAATGGGTTTTGAAACCCTTAATCTGATATAAACGACCCTTAAACACGTTTTTTGGACTTATGATAAGTTAGGGAATGACCAAAAATCCCTTCCCATATTAAAAGAATAAAATTTGACTCTGAAATACCATGTTCACGATGCGCCAGGGGCATGAACATGTTTATTTTCATGAATTCTTGTTCTTTCCAAATTTTGTCGAAGCATTAAAAAAAATAAGTGTCAGTATGCATTCCCTCTATGTTTCAACAGGGGCGGCTGACTGACACTATCTCTCAATTAATTAGCAAAATTTATTTTTTGACCCGGTTGCTCTAAAATTGGGTTGAAGCCATTTTCCCACTGAATTTTTTGCGCTGATCATGAATCCGATTTCAAATTTTTTGTCATAGCTTGAGAAGATGCATTATGATCATGATTACTTTTTAGGAGTATTTTGGTAATTTCCTCGGTTGTACAATTTCAAAATCCGTGCGTGATTTTGGAAATTTAACTTCATATTCTTGATCAAGAGGCAAAATTGAGAGGAGAACGGGTGTAACTTAAATTTTAAAAGACCCATTTCAAAAATATTTTTTGCTATTTTTAGGATTCTAGTGGTTGTCCGCACTCAGGCCGCAATGTACCTAGGGTGTGGACTAGTGTTGTTTGGCCTGCTCATCTGGTCCGCATTGCACCAGGGGCACAGGATGGTGTAGGATTTTCCAGATTTTCTTATTTCATCCAAGGGCATTAGGGTCATATACACATGAAATCTACTATACATAGCAATTTTTCAACTCTAGAACTTACAAAACCCTCTCTAAAACCTCTCAAGGCTTTATCATAATCTCCATTCAAATTCAAGGATTTCAAGCTCAATTTTGGAGCTCAAGAGCCTCTCTCAAGCTTCAAGTTTCCCTCAACTCAATTTCAAGAAAAACCAAGTTTAAGGTATGTGGGTCTTCACCCATGCGTCCTTTCATCCATGGAGCCCAACCTTCTCTTTTTACAAAAATTGCATGATTTCAAGTTGTATTACTTATGGATATCTTTTATTATGAAATAAGAACATAAATTATGTTGGAGTTTTATCAAGTATATAGTTTGATTATACATGAATGACTACTTTTAACTTAATTCATGAGTTGATTTATGTCTATTGAGACTATACTGGTTTGAGCTATGAAAACTATGAACTATGATGAACTTATGGATTTCATGATACTCCAACTGGGGGTTTTATAACCATGTTGGGGGTTGATTTTGAATTGATTTTACTCTTCTTATTATACTCTTGAGTTGCATGACTTTGAACAAGTATTACGAACCCACTAAGTGTTTGATGAAATGACATGATAGGAATCCTCAAGTTGTTAATGCACTGTTAGATGATTTACAAGTATTTTAAGATAATTATGAGCGCCCAAGAATGCATTGAAATCATGATGAGTCTTTATGATCTATAAGTGAACCGTTGAGCTCTTATGCTAAGTTTTTTGCTCTTGTGAATTGTGAAGCCTACTAGAAGGGGTCATGAATCATGTGTACTCCTCACCCTCTAGTACAAGGCAAATATCCATATGAAGGGGTCATGAATCATGTTGTATGCCTCACCCTCATGTTCAACTTATTAATATGTGTTATCTTATATCTACATGAAGAGGTCATGAACCATGTTATTTACCTCATCCTCTTGTACGATTTGATACTATTTACTATCTTATGTGTACACAAAGGGGTCATGAACCATGTTGTATACCTCACCCTTATATACAGATCAATACTACTTAATATCTTATGTCTACGTGAAGGGGTCATGAACCATATTGTATATCTTACCCTAATGTATGACTTATTATGATGCATTACATGATGTCTGCATAAAGGGGTCATGAGCCATGTTGTATGCCTCACCTTTTTGTACGACGTAATACCATGTACTATCCACTACCTACTAGAAAGAGTCATGACTCATGCTATATTTCCCACCCTCTAGTTCAAGGTATTTGGATGACCTATTCATGTCACTCTATTATGTTGAACAAGATATGCAAGAGAAATATTTTACAAGCATGTTTTATCATGAGCATCAATTATGCACATCATATTGGGATTTGACATCTATTGATTAAGATTATGCATTTTGAATAATATGGTTTATGTCTTTGATGCATTGCATCCCACATACTTAGTATTATTCAAATTTACTAACACATACTATATGCCTACATAATATTACCATGTAGGGACTAGAGTTCCTATCGATCATCCTCCTCCACGTGACTAGTCGGGCCATTCAAATCTAGTTCTTGGTGAGTCCTCACATTTGGGGATGATATCTATTTTCTTTCATGTTATGTTGAGACTTCTTTATGATGAATACAAAATTTTATGAGGGTGAACCCAGGAAGTGTCTTGGCCCCCGCCTCATTCTAAGTTAGAAGTGTTATTGGTTACTATGTTTTGTATATGCTATGCGCTTGACTCTTTTTTAAGCTTTTATGATTAACAAAGATTTTCCCTAGTCATGTTTTCCCTTTTTATTAATTGACTCTTATTATTGCTTAATTTTGCTTCTGCAACCAAGGATGTGTGCATGTTACAATCAAGAGGCTTATTGGGGTTGTCTTCGGACTTCTCATTCGCAATGTCACGTCTAGGCCCTAGGCTTGAGTCGTGACAATCTTGGTCTCAAAGTACTAGGTTGTTAATGGTCCTTGGAGATCCAACACACCATGTCGATTAGAGTCATATCATGGTTTTGAAGCATGCCACAATTGTGGATGGGAGGCTATGAGGTGTTTTAGGATATGTTTCACTTCCCCATGATCTATGTCGTGCTCTAGATGTAAAGACAAGGATTCTTCCCCTAACAAATGTTCTTCTGCTCTTTTAGATCATGATGCTACCAAGAGGAAGACCAAGGAGGGCCTGTGCACCCGAAAGACAACCTGCTCATCCCGCTCCTCAATCTTCTTAAGATGGAGGTGCTACCAAAGTTGAGTTCTGGAATGTTAGCACTATATTGTCCCATGCTATGACCAACCAATTGAACCAAAGGGCCCAATCTCCTCATGCTCATACTCCGACCTCAAGAGTGAGGGATTTCACAAGGATGAACCCTCCAGAGTTTCATGGGCCCAAAGCAGAGGAAGATCTCCAAGAGTTCATCGATGAGGGGTATCAGGTTCTACCTATTATGGGGTTGAATTCAGAGAAGAAGGAGGAACTAGCGACCTATCAACTTAATGGTGTGGCTCACATTTGGTTTGTTCAATGAAAGAGAGAGGAAATCATGATGCTATTCCTTGGGAGGAGTTCAAGGTCGTCTTCCTGAACTGGTTCTTCCCCATTGAGTTGAGAGAGGCTAAAATGATGGAATTCATGAACTTCAAGCAAGGTACCATGAGTGTGAGGGAGTATTCCCTCAAGTTCAACAAGCTCTCAAAGTATGCTCCTCATTTGGTTGCCGATCCTAGAGCTAGAATGAAAAAATTTGTGTCGAGGATGTTCGACTTGGTGAATGAATAGTGTCATACCACTATGCTCATAAACAATATGGACTTGTCTCGACTCATGACATATGCTGAACAACCTGAGGGGGGAAAACTTTGGAAGAGGAGAAGTGGAGAGTCCAAGAGGGATCAGTTTGAGGATGGTTTCTAAGGTGCTAAGGGTGACCGTTTCCAACAAGGTCACGAATTTCAAGGCCAAGAGTCCTATAGTGCTTCAAACGAGAGGTTTGCTAATGATGGGGTGCCTAACCCAAGGTTTCAAGGTGGCAATGGTGGGATGACTAATCCCAGGTACCAAAAGTGTGAGAGGAATCATAGTGGTAAATGCTAAAGGGGTTTGAGTTCTTGCTTTAGGTGTGGGAGAGTAAGCCACAAGCTCGTTGATTGCCCTTATGTTCAAAACAAGGGCAAGGGTGGTCGCCTTCGAGAGCAAAGTGGTCATGTTGATCAAAGGGTTCAAGGTGGCTAATAAGGGGGTGCTCCATGTCACAATCAGTTCTATGCTCTCTAAAAAAGACAAGGAGTGGATGAGGTGCTCGATGTCATTACCAGTATGTTAAAGGTTTTTTATTATGATGTGTATGCATTATTGGATTTGGGTGCCGCTCTCTCATTCATTACTCTATTTATTGCTAATAGATTTCATGTATATCCCAAATTATTTTGTGAATCCTTTGAGTAGGCTATCCTCGTTGGTGAGTCCATTATCACTAGAAGAGTTTATAAGGGTTATCCCATGTCTATGTTGTATAAATCCTTACCTTGTGATTTTGTTAAACTTGATATGGTGGATTTTGATGTTATTCTCGGGGTAGATGGTTACATGCATATCATGCTCCCATTGATTATAGAACCCGTAAGATTAGGTTCTAGTTCTCTAATGAGCCCGTCCTTGAGTAGGAAAGTTGTAATATGGTGGTTGAGGATAAACGACCTACTTGATACACTACAAGGGGCTAGTCATTTTTCTAAGATTGATCTTCGTTCTGGATGCCATCAAGTGAGAGTGAGGGAGTGTGATATTCCTAAACAATTTTTCGTACTAGGAATGAGCATTTTGAATTTATGGTAATGTCCTTTGGCTAGAGTAATGCTCCAACGATATTTATAGACCACATGAATAGGGTCTTTAAACCATACTTTGACATATTAGAATGATGTTTTGACTTACTCCCGCAGTAAGGAGAGCACTGATACTTTTGAGGGTGGCCTTTGGCTGCTAAGTTTGACAAATGTGAGTTTGGGTAGAACGGAAGTGGTAAGAATTAGCCCTAGACCTTGACTCCACTTTGTTTGAATTAAAGGTATTGGTGAAGGGGGAAAGGTGGAGGTTTCTCCCAATGGGGAGATGGTGCCTTTAGGTACCAAGGCAGGTTATGTGTGCTTAATGTTGATGGGTTGAGGAGATGTATTGGTGACCCAAGTGCTATAGTGTCCGTAGAAGTTGTGCATGTTGTGGAAGGTAATTTGACCTATGAAGAGATCCCGATTGAGATTTTGGATAGACAAGTGAAAAGATTGAGGAATAAAGATATAGCTTCCATCAAGGTCCTTTAGAGGAATCAACAAGTTGAAAGTACGACATGGGAAGCCGAGGCGGACATGAAAAAGCATTATCCATTCCTCTTCCACTCTATTTAAGCCAAAGGTAATAAATCAAGTCCCATCTATGATTTCAGGTCTTAAGTTTCAGCCCTCATGTCATTTTGCATGAATTCATGTTCATGGTAGCAAGTTTGTGGTGATTTTTCATATTTATGTTGAGACTTTTTGAAAATGATGTTTAGGTGCATTTGTTGCATTCATGTCGGGCTGAAAACTTCATGTATACTTCTCTCATGCATGTTTCTTTAACATTCGGAGACGAATATTCCCAAGAGAGAGATATTGAAATGACCCTTTTCAGAATGCCCCATAATCGTAATTTCTATATATCTCAAAATTCGTGCATGATTTCTGAAATCCGATTTCATATTCTCGATCAGGGGGAAAAATTGATTGGGTGATGGTATAACCCAGATTTAAGAAGACCTGTAGCAAAAAATAATTTCACTAATTTTAGGATTCGAGTGGCTGTCCACGCCCAGGTTACAAGGAGCCTGGGGCATGGACTAATGTTGTTTGGATGCACGTCTGGTCCGCGTCGTGCAATGGGCGCGAACTAGTGTAGGATTTTCCTAGTTTTTCTTATTTCATCCAATGGCATTGGGGCCATAACCCAATGCCTATTTAAACGTGAAATCTACCATACTTAGCCATTTTTCAACTCTAGAACTCACAAAACTCTCTCTAGAAAACCTCTCTAAGGCTTTATCAAAATCTTAATTCAACTTCAAGGATTTCAAGCTCAATTTTGGAACTCAAGAAACACATCTCAAGCTTCAAGTTTCCTTCAACTCAATTTCAAGAAAGTTCAAGTTTAAGGTATGCGGGTCTTCATCCATGGGCCCTTTCACCCATAGAGCCCAAACTTCTCTTTTTACGAAAATTTCATGATTTCAGGTTGTATTGCTTATGGGTATCTCTTATTATGAAATATGAACATAAAATATGTTGGAGTTTTATCAAGTATAGATTTATTATACATGAATGTCTACTTTAAGCTTATTCCATGAATTGATTTATGTCTATTGAGACTATGTATGATTTGAGCTATGAACTATGATGAACTTTTGATATGGATTTCATGATACCCAAATTGGGGGTTTTATTACAATGTTCGCGGTTGATTTTGAATTGATTTTACTCTTCTTGTTATACTCTTGAGTTGCATGACTTTGAACAAGTATCATGAACCCACCATGTGCTTGATGAAATTACATGACAAGAATCCTCAAGTTGTTGACGAGCTATTACATGATTTACAAGTCAAGTGTTTTAAGATAATTATGGACTCCCAAGCATGCATTGAAATCATGATGAGTCTTTATGATTTACAAGTGAACTATTAAGCTTTTATGTTAAGTTTTATGCTCTTATGAATTGTGAAGCCTACTAGAAGGGGTCATGAATCATGTCGTACACCTCACCCTCAAGTACAAGGCAAATGTCCATATGAAGGGGTCATGAATTATGTTATATGCCTCACCCTTATGTGCGACTTATTAATATGTGTTATCTTATATCCACATGAAGGGATCATGAACCATGTTATTTACCTCGCCCTCTTGTACGATTCAATACTATTTACTATCTCATGTCTACATCAAGGGGTCATGAACCATGTTGTATACCTCACCCTCATGTATGGATCAATACTACTTAATATCTTATGTCTACGTGAAGGGGTCATAAACCATGTTGTAAGACTCACCCTCATGTATCACGTAATACAATGTACTATTCACTACCTACTAGAAGGAGTCATGACTCATGCTATATTTCTTATCCTCTAGTTCAAGGCATTTAGATGAGCTATTCATGTCAATCTATTATATTGAACAATATATACAAGAGAAATGTTTTACAATCATGTTTTATCATGAGCATCGATCATGCATGTCAAATTGCGATTTTATATCAATTGATTAAGATAATGCTTTTTGAATATTATGGCTTATGTCTTTGATGCGTTGCATCCCGCATACATAGTACATTCAAATGTACTAATACATACTCTATACCTATATGATATTACCATGTGGGACCGGAGTTCCTATCGATCATCCTCCTCCACGTGACTAGTCAGACTGTTCAAAGCTAGTTCTTGGCGAGTCCTCATATTTGGGGATTATTTCTATTTTATTTCATGTTATGTTGAGACTTCTTCTTTATGATGGATACTTATTATTATAAGGGTGAGCCGAGGAACTGTCTTGGCCCCTGCCCCATTCTAAGTTACAAGTGTTGTTGGATGCAATGTTTTGATATATTATGAGCTTCACTCTTTTTTATCCTTCTATGACTAACAAAGATTTCCCCTAGTCCCCTTTTCCATTTTTATTAATTGACTCTTATTATTGATTAACTTTTCTTCCATAACCAAGGATGTGTGCACGTTACAATCAAGAGGCTAGTTTGGGTTGTCTTGGGACTTCTCATTCGCTGTGGCACGTCTAGGCCTTAGGCTTGGGTAGTGACAAGCTAAGATACCAGAGCAGATTGTGCATCCCTGATGTTGATGGTATTCGAGAAAGAATCATGGGTGAAGCTCACAGCAGTATACACTCCATTCATCCTGGCTCTACCAACATGTACCACGACTTGAGAGAGGTTTATTGGTGGAGCGGAATGAAGAGAGATATTACTGAATTTGTTTCAAAGTGCTCAAACTGCCAACAAGTGAAAGTTTAGCATCAAAGGCCATGTGTATTAGCTTAGAACATTGAGATTCCGAAATAGAAGTGGGAGATGTTCAATAAGGACTTCATTACTTGTATACCGAGGTCTCGAAAGAAACATGATTTTATATGGGTGACTGTGGATAGGATGACCAAATTGGGTCACTTCTTAGCTGTCAAGAACACTAACACTGTGGAAGAGTATGCCAAGTTGTACATCGAAGACTGTGAGGTTACATTGAGTTCCCTTTTTCATTATCTCAGACAAAGGATCTCAATTCACCTCCTAATTTTGGCAATCGTTCTAGAAAGGATTGGGTATGAAAGTAAATTTGAGCACAACCTTTCATCCACAGATGGATAGTCAGGCATAGCATATAATTTAGACGTTAGAAGATATGCTGAGAGCCTGTATTCTTGATTTCAAGGGAAATTAAGATGATCACCTACAATTGATTGAATTTGCATATAACAACAATTATCACGCAAGCATTCAAATGCCTCCCTACGAAGCCTTATATGGGAGGAGGTGTAGATTACCGATTGGGTGGTTGGAGGTTGGAGAACAAGAGTTGATCGGACCTGATCTTATCTATCAATCAATGGGAGAAGGTCAAGGTCATTAGAGAGAGATTGAAGACTGCCCAGAGTCTCCACAAGTCCTACACCAATGTGAGGATGAGAGATTTAGAGCTCGAGGTGAATGATTGGGTATATTTTAAAGTTTCACCTATGAAAGGTGTCATGAGAGTTGGGGAGAAGTGAAAGTTGAGTCCACGCTATATTGGACCTTATCAGATTCTGAAAAGGATTGGGAAGGTTTCCTATGAATTAGAGTCGCCTTCCGAGTTAGATGGTATTCATCCAGTGTTTCATGTGTCAGTGTTGAAGAAAGTTTTGGGCGATCCTAACTTGGTAATCCCTGTGGAGGGCATTAGAGTGAAGGATAGCTTGACCTACAAAAAAATTTCGGTCCAAATCCTTGATTGTCTAATTCACAGATTGAGAACTAAAGAGATAGCCTCAGTCAAAGTCTTGTGGATGAATCAATTCGTTGAGGAGGCGACATGGGAAGCTGAGGAAGAGATGAAAGCAAAATATACACGCCTATTCGCGCCAAATGATGAAAATGATGAAGGTAAGTTATCTTACCCTTGACTAAATTGATTGTCTTTTCTTGTTGATTGTCTATTCTTGAGTTCGAATATAGTTGATTGATGATTAAGATAGAATCGAGAGTTATATTAATAGATATGAATGGTGAGATGAGTTTTGAGTCCATTCCTAACTTTATATCCACCTTTACTCGTCATTCGAAGACGAATGATCCCAAGGAGGAGAAGATGTAATGCCCAGTAAAATTATTGAAATACCCCTAGAATGGAATCATGCGCATAATGTATCTTCCTAAGCTGTGAGGCAAAATCTGAGACTCAATTTGCGATTAGCACGAAACAATGAGTGAAAAATGGTCTCGGTCGGATTTTAGGGCGACCAAGTCAAAAGATAATTTTTCAATTAATTACGAAATAGTGTCAGTGTGTGCCCAAGGCACTACACACTAGGGACGCAGACCAACACTTGGTTTTTTTAAAATATTTTCGATGGGAAATTTTGGGAAGGGAAATACACATGTCCGCGCCCAGTCTGTGACATTTGACTGGGAATTTTCGGGATGAAACTTTTTCTTTTAAGTTGAGGGTAATTCTCGACAATTTCCCACCCCTCCTAAACTCAAAACACGACCAATTTAGATCATTTTTATGAGTAAATAAGGTCTTAAACCCTATTCTAAGTCCTTTTTTCACAATAGTTGAAAGTTAGGGCTTAAGAGAGAAGAAGGAAGAATGTGATATTGAAGAATTCAAGTAGAATTCTTGACAGATGATTGGAAGAGATTTATACCAGGTATGTAAGGCTAAACTAAAAGCATGAGATTGTTCTCTCATTTTCCCCATAGATGGTCTTAGAAGAGCTGAAAGTCTAATGAATCTACATAGATGATGCTTGAATGACTTCTTGAAGATTTTCTTGAAAATTACATTACTTACATGTATTTTCATAGGTTGATGATCATCAAAACTAATTTTCTCGAATTGAATATTTTTCATGAGTTACTGTATAACCTTACATCATGCATGAATGAAGCTAGGGATGTAGTCCAGAGTCTTGAATTTAGAATGGCGATTGTGATTGTGATGTGAGAATGATGAGATGATGAGTTGATAGAGCTTAGTAGTTTCTTGAGTCTCCATAAATGAACTTTAATGATTTATCTATCCAATTGTTCCCTAATGATTGTTTAAAGCCTTGAGCTATTGATTGAGATGTTGATTGATGAGATGATGAGAGTCTCTAGGAGACTGATTGAATGATGATTGCCTCTAAGAGGCTGATTTGAGATGAGATGATTTGAGATGAGATGATTTGAGATGACAAGATCATGTTGATTGGATTGATTAGGTCGATTATTTTATGAGCATTGATGTCATGGGAGGAGTATCGAGCAGCAACAGAGTAAGAGTTAACCCAACTCGCACTCACCAAACTATGTAGCCAAAGGTTTGTGAGGATTAGGAACATCATACTATATTATGTTGAGGTCCCCTCTTAATAGAGTCCCTGAAACAATAGAGAACTAGTTTGATTGCTGGGGTCCTTAGTGGATTCAATTTGTTCCCTACCTGGAAAGTATGGAATGGCTATGACAACATCAAAATGATTATTGTATAGTCATTGGCTCATAAGTGATTGTTGTCGGATAAGAGAAAATCCCAGAAAGTTTCCACTTTGAGTACTCTGAGTCGAGATGAGTTGAGATGAGTCCTTCTGAGAGTCTGATTTCATTGATGAGTTGATTAGTTGATGGGTCATTTGTCTACTCTTTATTCTTACTTTAGATAGACATTTGACATATTGATTAGTTTCTATATTGAGTTGATTGTTGTTTCTATATTGTTCTACCTTTTTTGGTTTTATTCAGCTATTTTGTATACCGTATATTCCACGTACTGATGCGACTCTGGCACTGCATCATTTTAAGATATAGATACATGGGATAGAGATCATCAGCAGGCGCATCGTTGAGGATTTTTGGTTCAGCGGATTGGTAAGGCTCTCCTTCTTCAGCGGATTCATTTCATCTTGCTTTAGAGTTAGAATTGCTTAGCTTAATTTTGATTGAGGTAGCTCTGGGTCTATCACTAGCACCACCTGATAGTGATAGAGGCTTCATAGACTAAGTCAGATGTTGATTGATAAGATTGTGAGCTAGTTCTTTTTACTAGCCTTTTATTTATAATACTATTTTGCAACTAGATGATATGTCCCATTTACTTCCTTTTTATTTTTCATTGATTGGCAGAGTTTACTGATTGAATAAATGTGATAAGGCCAAGTGTTTCGTTTGGGGACTAGCAGTAGTCTCTAGGTGCCGGTTATGTCTAGGATACCCTCCAGGGGCGTGACAGTGACAACATGTATTTTAATTAAAAATCATTCACTCATCGAGAACATTGGCAATTCGGATACTCACTCACTTAATCCTTATGTCTATAGCTTCCAAAAAACTTGATTATAAATTTAAAATTGTCTAAGAGAACATGAATTCATAGTGATCAAATAACCAAATATACAATAGCAATAAAATATCCTATAGCATCCCACTTGTGGGGTCTGAGAGTGTGATATGTATCACCCTTAGTCATGTCTTATGAGGGAATGAATTTGAAAACAAAATCCATGAATTATTAGCTTTAGAGATGGCCATGCTAGAGTTGTTTTTAATCATAGAACGTGACTTAGTATAAATTTGGAACTCATAAAAGATATATTTTTTTATGACTATAGTAGTCAAGCCAACTTTTAGGCATTTTAATTAATTCCACATATTGTTAGCTAGACATAGCATTTGAAATTATAGCTATGGAATATAATTAGAAAAATTGTAGCTAAGGAGGATCTATTATGTTTCATCAGTTAGCTATTTATGAAAATTTCATGCTTAAAAATGACATGGCCTGTAGAAGAAAGCCAAGATCTTCAAGGTCCAATTTATGTGTCTTCGATAGTAACCATCAATCTTACTAAAGTCTATCTGCTTTCACACAATCCCTCTCTCTATCGCTAGTGCTTTCGCCACTTCCTCTACAAATCATCTACTTGAACTATCCATTTTCAAATGCATGATGCTCCTTTCAGCCACAATGCTTTCGAATTCATCACCTTCGTTCGCCATCGTAGCATTTGCTTTCCCAACGTTTCATGGCATTTTAGGGAGTCCATTACTTTTAACATCCATGCCTTCCTAAACAAACCACTGGATTTGCAATATGGAATAGCCTCTAATCAACCATCAGTAATTCTGGACAGTCTTAGGGTCCTTGAATGGGACAAATTATGCAATTTCATCGCTACCTTCATCGGTACTTCATTAGGAAAACAAGACAAGATCTCAAGGTTAACTTCCCATGTACTTTCCTGTTTTCATTTTTCCATTCTATGTATGTGACGAATAAACTAAGTACTTTACCTCTTTTGTGTATAAATCACACGTGTGTATATGTTTTATATACTTATCTAGTTTATTCTGCTTATAAGTTTTTGATACGAGGGTTTCGAGAAAATAGCCTCTCTACCTCTATGAGGTAATGGTAAGGTTTGCATACATTCTACCCTCCCCAGACTCCACTTATGGGATTCCACTGGGTACGTTGTTGTTGTTTATGCTTAATACTTAAAAATACAGGATTCTCAAAGGACTCATTCTGTTTCAGGAAAAACTAGGGCATTTCAATCAAACATTTAAGAGAGTCTCAGACTCTTAGAGGAAATCAATGCACTTGTGGAGATGAACAAGTACGGTGTCATGGTCCTTAATTTTGTTTATTGACCATGTGGTGTACTAGTTTTCTTTTAAAGTTTGATTTGTTTCCTCATAAATCAAAATGAACAACTAGGGAAACTCATCGTAGTCCAAGTCCTTGCTTAAGTTGTGAGTGTTGCAGAATGATCCTATTGCTGAAGGTCAGAACTGCCATACAATTGCATGTCGAGGTTTTACTGTCAGTGGAACTGAAGCAATAAACTTTGTAGCATTAATGCAATTTGAGGAAATGTTGACAATATTATTATTTAAAGTATCTATCATGATAACACACCTTCCAATCCAATCTATTTGACCACATTGATAGACCATCTCAATTGGCTGCTATGTATACGACAATGGAGAATGGGGTCACAAGTGTTTTAAATACTAATAACAATTTAATTGAAAATTATACAATTCGTCTTTCTCCTCTCTCGTGATCTTGCTCACCTTTCTCTTTCTCTCCAGGTCACATAGCTGAGGTTATGCCGTGTAATTATGTCACGCCCTAAGCGGGTACCCTTGGTGAGGCTGGCACTTGAAGAACAATTGTTGATTTCCCAAGAGAACCACTTAGCCTCATCATCACATCAACTCGGCAATGGAAGGATAACTCAGAAAGTAAGACATCATATGCAAGAAGATAAATAAGTGCATAACTCTATTGTATCATAGCTTATAACAAAGAGAAGTTTAGATACAAAATACTCGTTAAATACTCTACTCCAATGTCTATGAAAACCTCTACTCAACCTTCTAGAATGGTTCCATAACAGGCTATAGACACCTCAATCAAAAGTAAATAAAGTACTCAATAATAAGAAGAAGATAGCAGGCTCCTTTGGAATATAAGGGAGGGCTCACCAACTCTGGAAGTGTACTGAACTAGACCTCAATGATGTGTGGACTGAAGTCTTCTATCACATGTATTTGCATCATAAAATGATGATTGTCCAAATGGACGTCAGTACATGGAATATACTAGTAAGTAAAATGGCTCAAGAAAAGTAAAGCTCAACTTACTCACCTCGGCTCAACAACTCATGCTCAAAACATTTTATGCAAGTGTTATAGTAAAATCATGCTTTTTAAAATAGGCTCAGTAAAATAGAATCAGTTTGAAATCTCATGCTCAAATCAATGTTCCTTGGGAGCTTCTCTTAACCGACATCCTCATTCCACCACCTTTAATTAGCTGATGCACAATGAATCAACATCGTTGCTTACTTGCCACAGAAAAGGGAGATCAAACTCAACCTCGCTTCCTCGGATCGTGAGTGAGTGTCCACTTGCGGGACAAGAGCCACCAGTATTATGCTGAAACGACTATCCTATGCTGTCAAACGTAGGTCTGGGTGCTCCTCAATCATCCAACTCAGTTCTCAATACTACTCCTAAGACTAAAACATGCTCAACTCATCACGTGATCCATCAATCAACTCATCAGTCGGCTCAAAGTCAACCATATAGGGTCATCTCATCTCAACTCATGTCAGTTATTCATCAATTCAAGTGACTAATGCAACAATCAACTCGACTCAGACTCATACGGTCATTTAGACTCACTCTATGTACTCATCAAGTAGTGCAGTGCAAGGTGCTCATGCATAGTGACATGTGTGACTCCGTATAACACATTTCTCATACTCAATCATGCTCAAACTACTCAGCTCATATACTCAGACTCATCATCAACTCTATAATTTTCACAAGAGTGCATGAAATCATGCAATTTAGGAATCATGCTATCAAGTGAAAAGCTCCATCACAACTTCATGTAGAAAATCATGCAATGCAACAACATATCTCATATATCAAGAAATCTCATAATAGGTACAAAAGTTTGATATTGGAGTATAAAATTTCTCAAATATCATCTCATACCAAAGCCTTGACTCAAATAAGTAAAGGGTCATGTGGAAGAAGAAGATTCCATACTTTGGTAAGCCTTACATACCCGAGGATGGAAGAAACAATGAAACCCCAACCAATCCTTGCACTTGGATTTGAAACCCTAGCTCCTCTTTCTCCTTTCCTCTTTCTCTCAAGTAAACCCAAGTGAAAGATGGGGGAATGAACACTCTAGGGTTTAATTTTAATACCTTATACAAGTCTAAAAATGTGACGGGTTTTAATTAAAAAGAGTTAGAAAGGATAAAAATATCCCTCAGTAAAACTGTCGGCAGGGTCCACGAGACCCCATTTATGACTCGTGGACCCTCTTACGAGTCATAACTACTCCTCGTAGGTGAAGAGTCTGAAAATCCTAAATCTCTAGAAATTGATACGAAACCTCCTGTTATGAGTCGTAAATTGATATATAGGTCGTAGATGTCGTCTCGTAGACAGAAAGTCCCAAACTAGGAAATTGATAGCCCATCTCAGCTGGTTGCTATGTATACAACAATGGAGATTGGGATCACAAGTGTTTTAAATACTAATAACAATTTAATTGATAAAAATCAGGGGATGCTTCTGACACCTTTAAAGTCTATTATAATCATGTCAGGAAAATATCCAATACTTCTTCAGAAGACAGTACAATCAACAATATGTTTTCGCACACTAAGAGGGGGTAGCATCGCTTTTGCAACATCATGTCCGGACAACTTGTATTAAAAGTTGTATGTATTGAACATGAAAGGTCACCAGAAAAATTGGAAGCGCAGTGTGAAGCATTGCAATTAACACATTGTCAACAGATAGTAAAATATTAGTTATCGAAATGTATTTTATTAATACATAGCAATTGATATATAGTGTTGTTTATACGTAAATTAATCATTTATATTTGCAATTTTAGGTCCCTAATAAGACTAAACATTGGGCCCATATAGCATGGGCCATACTTATCTAGTTTTATTGACAATAATAATATTATGATAAACTTTTTAGACCTTATTGACAACAC
>JAABOM020059555.1:0-12696 GCA_011800125.2 Solanum clarkiae
ATTATAATAACAAAAGCAATTATTAAGCTTTATTAGAAGAAAATACAATCCATCATCTTTATCAATTTTTGTAAATAATTTATCAAAATGAAAAGGAGGAAGAATTTGGATCTCTCATTGTTGGAGAAAGAGAGAGACATTTAATTTATAAAAAAAGAGAAGACATTTTAATAAAAGTTTATCTTTAAAAGAGTTTGAATAAGATTATGATCGTATTACAAATTTATTCATTTAGATCCTTTTTAGATCCAATAAAATAAATTTAAATAGAAAAAATAAATGCATTTAATGATCTGAGGTCTAAATCATTTAGATATTAGTTATAAACAAATAAAGGCCTTAGAGTTCTTGATGAGCTATGAAGACAGCATTTCAAGAGAACTAAAAAATTCTGCAGACAAATTTGATAGCCAACAAAGTTCATTGCTAATCCTATTTAGTAATGAATTTGCGTCAAATTTTTGTTAGCTATGGCAAATAACAATTGATCAGCAACAAAGTTCATAGCTAAATGCAATATTTTTTTTAGTAATAATATATAGCTCACGAGAAAAGAAAAATAAACAAACAAATAAAAAAATAACATTTGAATCTTGGAAAAAAGAATAAAACCTTCGAAAAGTTTGACTATAGTGTTTTACGTACAGATATTTAAAATAATAAGAATAATATTGAAAGAGAATAATAAATCTATCTTAATTTATTAAAATAATAAATAATTAAAAAAAGATAATAATATTTTTTTTAAATATAATTTGAAATAGGTGCGTAGGGTAGAAGATGGACAGGGATATGGGGCCATGCACCGACCTTCAGAATAAGTATTCTTCTTCCTCGTACCACCCACATTGTTAACTTGCTATTTATAATATGTACATTTGCTATTTAAAATTTAAATAGTAATTGAGTTCTAAATTCAAAATTTATACATATTTAACGAATTTTATTTATATAAATATATTATTTGAATAAATTTATTAGGTTTGATCGAATCAACCTGCTAGTTTTGTTCATTTCTAAACAAAAGTCTTCATCGAATCAACGAAACTATTATTGTTACTACTAACCTCACTCCTATATATCCCCCTCCTCATCAAGATTCTCATTGGGGCGTCTTGCTTTGGTAATTCTTTTAGGTGCTTATATGAATGTGTGCATAACTAAATATATTTTAGCTTACCTTAAACTTAATCTTGTTCGCAGTGGAGATTAAATTTGGATGTTCAATGAGAATGAGATTAATTTTGGGTTTTTAAATGAAATATTTGATTAGAAAATAAGAAATTAGTGACAAACAAAATTTTATAAGTAAACAACAAAAATTTTATGCTGATCTTATTAAGTTATGGATTAGCAATGGATTATAAGAAAATTCAATTGGCTAGAGGGCTTTTTAGAGGCGAATCAGTTAGGAATTATCTATAAAATTTTCAGCTACTTTCATGCCTTTTTGTAATGGGCCAAGATAAACCATATTCTTATACTTGAGACACGATTAATTTCATGTATGATCATTGAAGTTCACTAACAATAATACTACTACAACTATAAAATGAATAATTCTAAATTGAATAAATCATATTCTTATTGATAATAGTCCTTTTTACAAATAATTAGATCAGAGGAGGACATGGACCAAGCCTCTAATGAACAAAAGAAGATTGATAAAACAACAACCTTTAAAGGTAGGATTAGCAGCATGATAAATCACAAAATCAAGATGGTAAAGCACAAAGACAAGACTAACAAAACTAATGAAAACTAATACAAGCCCAAAAATCCAAAGTCCAACTGTCAATCCAAGTACATAGAGCAATATATCATAGGGTATATTACGTAAGTAAGCAAGCACGTGAATATGTATTTACGATATATAACTATAGTTTGAAAAAAAATTATAATTTATAGTTATAATTAGTGTTTTGTTACTATTTTCTCTCATCTCTTCCTCTCTCTCCTCTCTCCTCTCTCCTTTCCCTCTCTATCTCTCACTCTCTCTGCAATCTTTCTCTCCCTATCAGTAATCTGTCCCTCGCCTCTCTCCTTTCCTTGCCTTTCTCTCACTACGCTCTTTCTTGCCCCCTCTCTAAGTACATATATAATTATAATAATTAATTATACAAATACAAATATAAATACAAATGTTAACAATCGTTGACACAAATACAAATAATAAATGTCAATCATACAAATCCTTTTTAGTGATACAAAATGCGAATACATATATATTTGGATACAAATTGTATTCATTGCTACAAATTGTGTTGATTCAATTATACAAATCCTCGTTAGTGATGCAAATGTAGTTGGATACAAAATCTATTCATTATAAATTGTATTCGGACACAAATTTGTATTAGTTATTACCATTAGTTTTATTAATACATATACATATTTTACAAATATATTTATTATCTAGTAGACATACAAATATAATTGTTACATATACATAGTAGTTACATCACACACATACGCGCACACACACACACATGCACGTGCGCACACACACAAATTATCCAATAAATTTACAAATACAATTCACCTCTCCTCTCTCTGCCCCCTCTTGCTCTCTATCTCTCCCGCATCTCTCCTCCCTTTTCCAATCTCACTTTCCTTTCCCCTCTGTATATGTAGCTATGAATCATAATTTTAGCAAACTACAACTATTTTTTGGCTTGTTATGATTCAAGTGTTTGCTCTTTTTGAAACTATTTTTTAATGAAAAGGACCGAAAGACATTATATTGAATAGGACCATCATATTGAATAAAATGAATATATACAATGACCAAGCCTAATGTGTGTCACAACCCGGATCTAGGGCCTGTACGTGACCAGCGAATGGGGAACCCGAAGGGACCCCAAACAAGCCTCTTAGCATATCATTTCACATCCTTATCACGAAAGCAAGAATAAACAACAATAGAAAAGATAAATATAGGAAATTGGGACTAAGGGAGAGAGAGTTTAATACTTAGATAACATGGACGAGTCAAAGCTCAAGCATAGTGCATAACTTGTCCAACAACACCTCTAGACATAGAACTTAGCGGGAGCCAAGACAAGCAATCGGGCTCACCCTCATAGTCATAAGTTTCTAGCATAAGAAGAGTCAATTCATAGCATAAATCAAGAGAAGTATGTCCTTGGAGTTGAGGACTCACCAAATTACTTTGAGGGAAATCATACTAGCCACGTGGAGGAGGATGATGATCAAGTAGGGCTCCAGTTCCTACACGGAACATCACGTAGGCATAAAGTATGCGTTAGTATGTTTGAATGTACTAAGTATGTAGGTTGCAATTTAACAAGAGATAAGAAACATAATTGAAATGCATAAATATAGGCAATGAATAAGTCTATAGAAATATGGCATGCATAAGTGATGTTTGGTGTAAATCATGCTTACGTAGAACATAATATGTGTGTAAGGAGAGATTACTAATATGGAATATTCAAGGCCTACCACCCCCTTGGAGAGATGAATGAAGTACAAACCCCTTAATATGGTTAATGAGGTACAAACCCCTCAATATGGTTGCACGGGCCTACCACCTCCCGAGCAAGACAATCGAGGTACAAACCCTCCAATATGGTTATCAAGGTACAAACTCCTCAATATGGTTGCATGGGCCTACCACCTCCCGAGCGAGGCGATCGAGGTATAAACCCCTGATAAGGTTATCAAGGTACAAACCCTTCGACATGGTTGCACAGGCCTACCACCTCCTAAGAGAGGCAATCGAGGTACAAACCCCTCAACATGGTTACCCAAGCCTACAACCCCCCGAGTGAATCTTGGTCAATTCCCATCATTATAGAGTAAGATACATTTATATACATTCTTTTCATCATTATAAAGTCATTCAACTCATAAGACATGCTTCGGACCTTCAATTCCTCAAGAAAATATCACCGGACATTTTATAAACACTTGGTGGGTGTGTAATGCTAGTGTAAAATCATGCAATTGAAAAGTAAAATCATGTAAGAAAACTTGAAGTAAATCATCCCACCAAAACTTGGTAATACTCTCATGCAATATACATTGAAATCTGTCATCAAATCTCATAATAGACGCTAGTTTAATACCTCAAAACATGCATAGTCACAATAGACAAACCATCATATAGGATAATCTTGAAATAGGTAGACATATGTTTCCAATCAACATTTCACAAAAATCCAACATAATTTGTAATCATAATTCATAATAACTAATACCCATAAGTAATACAACTTGAAAATATGTAATTTTCATGAAACAGAAGGGTTGGAATCTATGGGTGAAAGGTACCCATGGATGAAACCCACATACTTTAGACCTTGAATTTCTTGAAATTAAGTTAAGAAGTACTTGAAGCTTGGAATGGGGTCTTGAAATCCACAACTTGTTCTTGAGTTTCTTTGAATTCTTATTGGGGTTTGGTAGAGGTTTTTGGGAGAATTTGGGAGTGTCTTGAGGAAGTTTAAAGATAGCATTGGAATCCCCAAAAGACCAATAGAAATAACTAAATTTATGGAATGCTATTAATGAAACAGAATTTGGCAAAAACCCATATATACCCCTGCACATATGGGTTCTACAAAAATGGGCATAACGTCTTCATCCAAACTCTAAATAAGGTGAAAACAAGTGTATTGGAAAGCTAATTGAAAGAGCTTTAATTTGGCAGGTTGTGGGCTACCCAATTCCTTGTGTGCTAAGAGATATGCCCCTTTAAAATTGACCCTCCTACCGATACTTGTGCAAAACTTAGCCAACGGAAATTCCTTTGTACTTGACTTGATATAGGGAACCACAATGGTCTTAGATGACATGAATAAGTTTGACTTAGATTTGAATGAGATATTGAAGCTTGAATGAGTTTCTTGAGATCTGAAATGAGTTTGAGATACTTGAATTTGGATGAAATATTAGTCTAAGTATTTGAGAAAGTATTGGAGAATGTCTTGTATGATATAAAGGTGAAATATTGCTATGTATAGGTATTTTCACATATGGGAAGACTTAGGTCCAAGACCTAAAAGCCTTGGACCGAACCACAAAACTAAGCACAAAAATGCATAGAGGCGCGCCCTTGGCGCGTCGCGCCTGGGGCACAGAACCTCTCTAGAAATTGCAAACTTTGAATTTTTGAATTTTATATGATTGCTCTAAAATTTGGGTTAGACCCATTTCCTACTCAATTTTTCCCCATGAACAAGAATATAATGTTGAATTTTCGAAATCACGCACGGATTTTGATATATGTGGACATTATGATTCTAGGCACTTTCGAGGCACATTTTCGGACACTTTTTAGGGTCGGTTCAAAGTCATAAGCCCAAAAGAAATACAAAGCAAATCAAATAAATAAAATTAGAAAAGTGGTGGAGAGTACCTCCATCCTTCTAGAGTTCTCTAGCGGAAATCCTTCACAACTAATAAAATTAGAAAAGAGAAAAGGGCCGCCATCCTTCTAGAATTCTCTAGCGGAAACCCTTCACATCCCCTCTTTTATTAATTAGCCAAAGATCCATGGTTGAAAACTTCCGCAACCAGTTGGTCTTCTCCATCTATTTACCGGTGAGATGCTACTCCGATAAGTTTGTCGATATTCAATAACTGAGGAAGGGAGCTTTGAAGGTTTGAGTTTTTTTACTCAAGCTTCAGCTTCAACGTAAACTTCTTGAAATTTTGTTGCTGATCTTTCTGCCATCTCAGAATTCAATATCAAGTATTTTAGATTAGTGTTCTTCCGTGTCAATAAGGGTAAGTTCGCATCTCTTTCCTTGAACTTAGATTTGATAGGTTGAATCTCACAATGAAATTAATACCACATAAACTTACATCTTTGAAAAGAATATTAACTTATACTTGTTTTTGTGTAGAGATAGGAGATACTCAATCACCCAACCTAACGGAAGAAATGGATGTAAACATCAATCCAGGTATGCAAAACCTTATGAAACAGCTTAAATAGTTGTCAAAATAACTTATTAAAACATAACCTAAAAATATAAAAGCCTAGTATCACTCGTATAGTTTTTATATAATTTGTGACACCTCAAGCTCTAACTGGCTGAATGATATGTAACCAAACAAATCTAATTTAGACAAAGTAGGAGATGTTTATAAGTGAAAAATAATTTGATCATAATCTAGACATATATGAGAAAGTGAATATTGTATAATAAGATTATGAAGATTTGACATGCTTATTTAAGAGGTAATTCATGGAATTAAAGAAGATATGTAAGAAATTATTAAAACTTTCCTAAATCAAGGAATAGCTAGTGTTAAGAATAATAATGTATTCATATTATTACCTTGTAAAAATAAAAATATTTTTAATAAATCTATAACACCCAATTTTTTTTAAGCTGAGACTGAGCCATCCTTCATATGATATAGGATTTTAGTTAATGATTCTTAATTGAGTATAAGTGTTAAATTTAATTTTTTAATGTGGGAATAAAATTGGAGATGATCTAAGGCCACACGAATCCTCTAGTACGAAGTTAAGCTAAAAACTTTCTTAGCGTTTGAGTTCTAATGTAAGATTTTATAAACAATAGATGGACCAGTGAATTTTAGGTTATATGTACATGCTAGGACCAATTCCTAAGTATTTAAAGTATATTAGATGTGATTTAAAGTCATAAGGGATCTTTTACATCAAGTTAAGTCCAATGAATTTCTACCGAGTAAGTTTTCGTATGAGTTGATAGAAGGGTCAACTTGAAATAACCATATCTCCTAACATATAATGAATTAGATGACTTATAATATATCAAATCAAATTTAATTGAATTAGCTTTCCAACGCATCCAATTTCGGCTTAATCAGAGTTCAGAGTAGAAAGTTAACATCATTTTAGTGAAGAAGTGCAGAGCCGTCAAAAGGTCCACGCTCGGAGCGCATCGCGGACCTGACACGGACCCTTATTAGATAAGCTATGACATTTTTTTCTTTTCATTTTGAGAGTACTTTTAGATTAAAACTCTTGGGAGTCTATTTAAGGTCCCAAAATGCATAGAACCTTAGTTTTCATAATTAAAAATCCTCCCCATCAATCCTAAACAGAAACGCTCAAGAATCATCAAGAAAGTCATCAAGTTAGTACTAAATTTTAAGATTCCTCCTCAAGGTAAGTTATTTTTCATAAATTTTAATCTACCCAACCCGAATTCTTCATCTATCCATGAATCTCTAATAGAATCTTAAATTATAACCTAGGGTTTCAAGAAGACGAATTCAAGAATCCAAAGAAAGGATTTCTTGATCCTTCTTTTTCAAGAATGTAGGTTTTTCATCTAGAATTCTAAAGATTCTAGGTCAAAAACTCAAAAATCAAAGATAATTCCTTCAACCAACGTCTTTCAAAGTTCTTTCACTTTACAAGAACTACCAAGATTGAGGATTTTCTCCAAGCAAGCTAGTACTCGTCATATTATGATTGTAATATCAATTTTTCAGGTATGTAAGACTACTCATAGTGTTGGATTGAGTTCATCCACGCGCCCCACATGTTAATTCTCCATAATTGAGTTCAAGTAGAGTCTTACCCTAAGTCTTATATTCTAAATGAGATAATTGCTCTTCCATTGAGTTAGATATATTCATGCATTGAAATTGTTTTTGTTCTTATATTTTATATTGTTGAAATTTTCGTTCATGGATACTTTCCCATGAACCATAATAAAGATCATGGTTTCCCTATATATTCTTTGATATTGAGAGTTATGATATTTCATGCATTAAACAAGTATTTTGAATAAAGGTTTTGCATGTCCCAGTAAAGATGATGTCTAGTCTATGCATTGATGAAAGAGTAATTTAAACTAATATTATATATGTATTTATTGAGTCCAAATAGTTATATTTTAAGGAGAGCATTTTGATGAGATAATGTGTGATTTAATGAGTTTTGAAGAAAAGCATGAGATTTACTAAAATTTTCTACTAAATTGGGGTCTTAAGTTGAGATACTACTTTTAGTTGTTAAATTAGTTAAGTCTTGAAGTTACTACAAAAATCTATGAAGTTCGAAATCTTGCTTTAAACTCAAGTAAAGTATTAGTATAAGTATTTTACGAATAGTGAAGCTTGAAGCCTATGATTAGACAATTTGAGAAAAGTTAAGAGAATGTTAAGTTGAGCTAAGTCCCAAAGAGAAGAAAGTAATACTTTGAGCATGAATATTCTTTTAAGTATGAGCATATAATTAATAATTTTGGGAGTAGTATTGAGCGCCGATATGAGTGAGAGTAATAGTAATAACTTGAACTCATAAACTACGTAGCTAGCATAGGATAGGATTGTACCAAGGTACAACTCCTTACTTAACACTAAGATGGCTAGTTTTGGGCTGGATCCACTCCCTTAGTTTTCGTTCCTTACCCCGGCAAAGTATGGAACGGCTTTGGCAGCATGGCAAAGACATTGTATCATCATGAAGCTCATAATGATAGTTGTCAGTTAGAGAAACTTTCCAAGAAGTAAAGTTTATTATTTACAGAATGAGATTTATTATTTCTTTATTAAAGTATTTCTTTTTATTATGTTGCATATTTAATTGAGTTGAGCTATTTGCAGAGCTGAACATTTGAGTATCATAGTTTTTATATATTGAGTTATGTTCATTAATGGATTAAAGTTAGTATTTCTTTATATTAAGTTGTACTTTTAAACAAGTTCAAAAATATATGTTTTACTTGCATCACATACTTTTGTCAATTAAGCTATCTCAAAGTTCAATTTTAAAGTGAGTATCCTGTTCTTAATACTTTTTGGCCATCTTACAAACCGTACATTCTACGTACTAATGCCACTCGCCATTGTATCATTTCATGATGCAGGTACAGGTTTTAGAGATCCTCAACGAACACTTCATTGAAGATCTATTCAGTTGCAGATAGTGGTGAGACCTCATTACTTTCAGAGGAACCTTTTTATTTTAGTTCATTCCTTTGTTTTTATAAATTTTGCTTGAGATAGCCTTGAACAAGTCTTGACACCTTCTAATGAGTTGATGGAGGCTTCACAGATTGAGTTAGATACAGAATAGTAGAGTCTGCCTTACTTTCAAAGTCAATTTTGAAAAACTATCAATATTTATTTCAATTGAAGTATTGAGTTATTTTAATACAAGATATAAAATTATTTTACATGGGATTTTGCATGCTCACTTGAGTACTTTCTTTTATTTTATTAAATCTTCCTCTAATTGAATAAGTGAATTGAGCCAAGTGGTTCGCTTGGGAACCAGCAATGGTTTTTGAGTGCTGGCCATGTCCAGGGTGTAGGCTCGGAGCCCGACAAACTTGGTATGAAAACATAGAGTTCAAGTGTTCTAGGGTGTCTATGAAGCCGTGCTTGTAGGATCTTATTTATGGTTGTGAGGGCCCACTTCTATAAATTAGGAACGATTAACATTTAGGAAAAGTTTCTCTTCTTTCAGATTCTAAATCATGTGGTAGAGCTAATTCCTGAGAAATCTACTATAATTCGTGCATTTCTCTAAACCCTTCGATTATGCCTTGTCCACGAGGTGATAGAGACAGTAATATTTAGACCCTTATCTATGAGTTCCTCTGTAATGAGTAGTCAGAGTGGTAAAGAGACTGCACCGGGCTTGAGAGAAGCCGACTTATGTGCTAAGTTTGTTGACTATAAAGAGTGCACTATTATTCATATGAATCGTGCATTTGAGTTAGCTTTAGATATACCTAGACCCTCTTTTTCAAAACTTGCTTCCAATGTTACCCATGAGAGAGAAACTTATGTCTCTGAAGTATTTAATGTCACCACTTAAGAGTGAGATGTGAGGTATCATAAACCCTGAGTGGAATCGAATCATCCCTGAGTTAGAAAGATGATGATGGAAAGAAAGGGACGAGATAGCAATAGTGATGGCTGATTGAGGTTTGTGACTAGAGGTACATGTCTATTAGATAAGTAAAAAGGTGATGACTCGATTGCCATAGGTTTTTACGAAAGAGTAGTAAGTACCCTTTGACTTTCATGATGAGGTATAGAGAAAGATTTATTGTCAGAATATATTAGAACGTGCTCAAAACTAGAAGGAGGTTTTTGTTGATATTTATTAGCATTCATACCATTGAGGATGAAGTATAGATATTGAATAGGGGAACATAGTTCTTTCAATGTGATAGATCTAAACTAGGCTTATGATTCAGAAGTGAGAGCCCCATGATATTCATAGAGTTAGGAGTTTAGCCAGATGAGGAAGTATAGTGAATGTTTAAGTGGTACTTGAGTTATGAAGAGGGAATGTGCTGATTGAGTATTCGCTATGAGATTTTAGTAAGCCTATATTTCTAATTTTTACCTAGTAGTTATAAGTTGGTGTGATGTTAGAGAGGTATGTGATAAATGCACGTGTTAGTACTAGACCCTAAGTTTGAATTTTGAGAAGTAGTGTGAAAGAGGAGATAGTATCGTGAGAGTGATAGTCTTAGTTGCAGATTTTCTCTAAAAGGCTTGCCATAGTGTATGAATATGCTAAATTATAAGGAAAGTGATACCATAGGTAGGGTACAAGTGCCCCTTAGGTAAGACTCAGGAAATGAGGATAGTTCAATAGATAAGAAGAGGCTTGAAATGTGTACCTATGATTGTGTAAAGATATGTGAAGCTCTAAGTTATGACTTCTATAAGATTTTAGATAGTATTTTTGAGCTTTCAACGTGGAGTAGGCTGATGTAAGAATTCTCGCTACTGGACGGCGAAATGGATTTGGGAATTATTAACATTCTCTAAAAAAGGTACTGTTAATAATCTCGCAGGTGCTGAAACCATTAAAAGAACGATCTTATATATAAGAAGAACAAAAGATCTTTTGTCATCCCTAGTAAATGAGTCGACCGGGGTTTATGGATAGATGATGAGGAGTTCTCTATAATAGTCTAAGTATTATACAAATGAGTTTATAGAAGCTCCAAAGTTGAGTGTTTGCAGGTAAAAAAAGGAGGTTAGAAATGTTGTGTAAAGTGGTTATGTACGCCAATAGGAGTAGCAAATATAGGAAGATTTCCATAAAGACAGGAGGAAGCTAAGAGTGGTACTTTTGAAGAGATTCTTAGAGGCTATTTTATATATACACGACTATAGTATAACAAAAGAGTTTAAGATATTGTTGTGGATAGTGATTCCTTGACCATGCGGAGATATGTATGTATAACTTAGAAAGGTGAATTGATTCGCAAACTTAGAGAGATGACCTTAGATCTAAGGGGGAGATGATGAGGTGATGAAACTGAGTAGATCTTGAGTTTTCGATAGAGATGGGCTGGTCAAGATAAGATATCAACCCTTTTCCATCTTATATAATACTTATGCTTCAGTCAAAGTGATATTTCGTTCCTGTCTGGTGTATGAGTGTCATGCCCATGGCCTAATCCCATGCACGTCATATTGATTCCCATACATGTTTGAGTTTTAAGATAAGAAGTGATCTTACCTTATGGATCTAAGAGTTTCTAGTCCTATGTTGAATGAGATGTGACCTGAGTTTTATACTGCATATAGTTATGTGGACTCAGATTGAGTTTTGATAGCTGAAGGAGATTGTACCTCATTATGAATATCTTCAAATAATATTTCTTGATTTAATCGTGCTAATGATCTTTCGTTCCTACCCCTTTGAGTCATCCTGCTATCCAATCTTGATAGAAGTGTTGATGATAGTAGAGGAGTGATGGTTGATGAGTCGAGAGTTTGATCCATTGCATAAGTTTTGAGAAGAGTTCTCATTGTTATTCGTGTCTTTATATCTACCTTTACTCATCATTCGAGGACGAATGATTCTAAGAGTGAGATAATGTAACACCCAAATTTTTTTTAAGCTGAGATTGAGCCATCCTTCATATGATATAAGATTTTAGTTAATGATTCTTAATTGTGTATAAGTGTTAAATTTAATTTTTTAATGTGGGAATAAAATTGGATATGATCTAAGCTCACACAAATCTTCTAGTACGAAGTTAAGCTAAAAACTTTCTTAGCGTTTGAGTTCTAACGTAAGATTTTATAAAAAATAGATGGACCAGTGACTTTTAGGTTGTATATACATTCTAGTATCAACTCATAAGTATTTAAAGTATACCTGATGTGATTTAGAGTCGTAACGGATCTTTTACATCATGTTAAGTCCAAAGAATTTCTACCGAGTAAGTTTCCGTATGAGTTGATAGAAGGGTCAACTTCAAATGACTATATCTACTAAAGTATAATGAATTAGATGACCTATAATACATCAAATGAAAAATAATTGAATTAGTCTTCCAACGCATCTAATTTCGGCTTAATCAGAGTTTGGAGTAGAAAGTTATGATCATTTTAGCCCTTGAGGAGGAATCTTAAAAGCTAGTCCTAACTTGATGACTTTCTTGATGATTCTTTAGCGTTTATATTTAGGATTGAAGGCGAGAATTTTTAATTATGAAAACTAAGGTTCTATGCGTTTTAGGACCTTAAATAGATCCCCAAATGTTTTAGGCTAAAAGTACCCTCAAAATAAAAAGAAAATGATCAGGCGAGTTTGGGGATGCAGGTAAGTCTTAGCACAACATTTCATCCCCAGTCTGATGGTCAAGCCGAGCATACTATCCAAACGTTAGAAGATATGTTACGGGCCTGCGTGATAGATTTCCAAGGTAGCTGGGATGAGCACTTATCGTTGATTGAATT
>JAABOM020059556.1:0-12696 GCA_011800125.2 Solanum clarkiae
TAAACTTTAATTAATTTCAAAGTATTAAATATTACAAAAATAATAGTATAATTTTTTCTTTCCTTCACCAGATATATATATACTAGTCTTAAATCAAGAGTGAATTATAAACACACACAAATTCTAATTCAAAAGTAAATATTCAAATTAAATAAATAACAGAGTAAATACTTAATAAATTTTTCTTTTTAAAAGTGAAAAATCAATTTTCTTTAGAAGGAAGTCTTTTAATGAAGGACAAAAAATTCAAACAACATTTCTAAGGTCTTCACGCTTTTAATATAGTATAGATAGATAAATATATAATAAGAGAAATCAATAGTTTATATATAATATAATTTTTGTTTTTACCCCTTTGTGTAAGATATAATTTTTCTTATAAGCAGATTTAATTGAAACTTTTTTGCCTCATGATTTCTCATTAACTAGCTCCAAAATGCACTTATTGTATCGATATTTTCACTCATATTATTAGACTAAATAATTTCAACATTTATTTTTGAAAAAATTGTTACGTGCTTTGCATGTGTGTATTGTGTCAACTGATATAAAATAAATGAAAAAATTTTTAAATAATGAAAATTTATTGAACTTAACTAATGAAACTAAGGGTATAATATAATTTGAATAAAGCAAGCTTATTTGGCATAACAATTAATATTATTTTCTTCAAATTCAAAAAGTGATAAAGAAAGGAAAAGGAATATGAAATAAAAAAAGTGAGTGTGTAATATAAGTAAACCTTAGAATCAAATTGAAGTTCGGAAAAAGCTGCAAAATAAGATCCAGCTCCACTTAGCACAAATCGATGAAGGGGATGAATGAATCAATCATCAATCAAAGTGAAAAAATTTGATTAAATTGTAAAATAAAAAGATGCAAATTGAATTATTGATTGTTGAATGATTAATGAATCAAAAGTTGAAATTAAAGTGTTTTTATAGAAGTAGAGAAATAATATATAAAAAAGGATAGAAAATAATATTTTAGCATATTTATGATAAAACTTTTTATTATATAATTAGGATTCATGAGTAGATTAGAAAATTTTTTATTGAAATTTTATAGTCGTAAAGAAAACGGGAATTTTTTTTTTTTGACAAAACAGTTAATTATGAAAAAAAAAAGAGTTGACAAGCAAAAGTTCAAAACAGGCTTTTTTGGTTAGCGTTGAAAAAGGGAAAAAAAAAAGAGAAAAAAGGACGACATGTTCCCCCTTTAAAAAAGGATCTTTTTTTTTTTTTTTTTTAAAAAAAAAAAGCTATTATGTGAAAGTTTTTTTTGGCTATTTTTTTAAAGATTAAGTCTATTTTAGTTAAAAAATGATTTTTTATATAGAAATTTAACTATAATATTTATTTTTAGGTGGAAAAAGATTCTTTGTAGGAATTTAACTATAATAAGAAAATATTGTCAAATTAGTTTTTATTACGTTTATTATTATTAAAATAATAATATAATAATTAAAAATAATGATGAAAAGATGACTTTGTCTAAAGTGGAGTATTTTAATGAAGAATAAAAAGTTCAATCAACTTTATTAAGGACCTTCACAATTTTAATATAGTATAGATTATTTTGAGATTTGATGAGATGTGCCCATTTACTTCCTTTTGTTCTTCCGCTGATTAGTAGAATGTATGAATGAATGAACGTGATGAGTTCAAGTGGTTCGCTTGGGGACTAGCAATAGTCTCTGAGTGTTGGTTACATACCCTCCCGGGGTGTGACAAAAAAATATTACACGTGATCACACCATATTTAATCTGAATATTTATCTAAAAGAAATATTTTAAGAAATTACTATAAAAAATAATAATTTGAAAAAATTAAACATGTCACCATGATTAATATGAAATAATAAAATATATTTTTAAAATACAAGTATCATTATTTAAAATTTATTATAGAAAATGTAAAAAATGTAAATTGCATGAAAAATCAAATGTCGGAGATGAAAAATAAACACGAATTAATATGTCATTTTCATTTCTTTTACTGTTTACATTTTAGTATAGATTAGTTTGTCATTACATTCAAAAATGAAACAAACATTAATTCAAATATACTCTCATGCACTTTTAAAAAAGCCTATTGTGCTTTACTATTTTAATTATATTTGGTATATATTTTGTGAATAAACTTAAAATATAAATAACCAATAAACACAATATTAATTTATATCAAAATGCAAATTTTGTACCATTAAAGAAAAAAACAGTAACTTAGAATTCCCCATGCTAAGTGACTTGATTTGGTATAAACTCAGTTTATCAGTATATTAACAAGTAAAACAAATATTAATCCCAATTTACACCGAAATTATATATATGTACATGTGATAAATATATTTTGATTTTACAACAATACTAAAAAAAATAATTGTAACTTAGAACCCCATGCTACATGATTTTTATTTGGTGTAAATTTGGTTTACCATTATATTCAAAAATGAAACAAAATTATTTCGATTATTTTCTCATGCACCTTTAAAAGGCCCTTTTGTGCCTTACCATTTTAATTATATCTGGTATATAAGCAGTATCTAAAATTTGTCTACATTGTGTGTTATCTTGTCTTATTAATTTTAGTATATAATGATGGTTTACATTTTGACACCATCCCCCCACAAGTACAAAACTAGATTTCTGAAAAATGTTTGTTTAATGTGTAGCTACTAAAATCTGTCCTAAAGATATATTTTGAGAATAAATTTTATAAACAACAAATAAACGCAAATATCAATTTATACCCAAATGCGTATTTTATCAGTTGTTTGCTATTGATCAAGTCAAAAATTAGCAACCCTTCAGAAGTAATTAAGTTGTAACCCCCCCTCCCCTCAAAAAAAAAAAAACACAAAATCATGTTGTAACACCTCGTGAAAGGACGAAAATACCCCTAGAATTGATCTTACGCATAACGTGTCTTCTCTTGCTCCGTTTGCAAATTCGAGACCGATTTTGCGATCAGTGCAAAAAATTGAGTCGGAAAATGATTTCGACTTGACAAAAATTTGAAAAAATACAAATTATTTTTCTTCAAGAAAGCTCAAAATAGTGGGGTTTTCGCTCCCCTTCCGCAATGCAGAGTGGATGCAAAACCACACTTTGTTGTTTTTCCAAATTTCGACGAAAAGTGAGAATTTATGAAAAAGTAAGAAATAACACTAGTGCGTGTCACGCACTAGTGTATTTCCGGAGCAATTTTGCTCTTTTAGTGGGGCGGGGCAATTCTAACCTTCCCTACAGCCCATATCCTAAATTAGTTCGTTTTAAGTCATATTTAGTCCCTAAAATGTGATTTTCTTCACCCATTCTCTAAAAACAAGCAAACCCTTTCAAGAACTTACTCTCAAGAATTCAAGAAATGATAGCAGAGCTTAGAGATTTCTCTAACTCTCCAAGAAATTCCTTCCAAGGTATGTAAGACCACCTTAAACCTATGATTTTGGAGTATATTTTCAGAAATATAAGTTAGTTCACTCATGAACTTTCAAGAACTAGTGAGGTTAAGTTCTCGTAACTTTTGCAAAAGCATATTAATTTCGATGGTATAATAGAGTCTCGATGAACACTAAAATTCTTGATCTCTATGTTATGTAATTAAGGCATTGTTATCAAGTTATATTCATTTATGAATAAAATATATGATTGTTGAATTTCTTGAAAATCTTGATAATACTTTAAGAAAAGAAAAGATTGGTTGAGTACCTTTAAAGCTAAGTTCAAGAAGTGCATTTTAGAGATTTATTTTCACATATTGGCCAATAATTTAGCATGTTTTGAGTCACTGAGGTGATTGTAGTTTCAGTTAAGTTAAAGAAGTTATATGAGAAAGCTATGTAGTAAGCTGGGCTAAGTCCCTAAGAAAGCCAGATTTTAAGAATTTATGGTCATTTAAGTATGAGCTACATAAAGCATTTTGAGAGTAGTATTGAGCACTGATATGGATGAGAGTAGAATAAATTACTCAAACCCATAAACTATGTAGCTAACATAGGGTAGGATTGTACTACAGTACCTTCCTTATTAGCCACTGAGATGATTCAGTTTTGGGATGGATCCATTTTCCTAGTTATTCGTCCCCTACCCCGGCAAAGTATGGGATGACTCTGGCAGCGTGGGCAAGACGCTGTATCACCACGAAACTCATAGTGGTGGTTGTCGATTAGAGAAACTCTCCAAGCTAAGAAACTAAGTTTTACTTATCAGTTTTTCAGCATGTTATTTTCAGCATACAAGTCTTATGATTATTGTTTACTTCCCTTATATATTATGATTATGTCTTTTGAGAAGCATTATGATATCCCTATTAAATATTTTGGCCATCTTACATACCGTATATTCGACGTACTGATGTCCTTAGGACCTGCATCATTTTATGATGCAGACGCAGGTGATAACTATCAGTTATTGGTGAGGCCTCTTCTCATTCCGAGGCTTCTATGTTCATGTTATTTCATTTTAATATTTTCTTTTACTTCTGTCTACTTGGGGCCTGTCTCAGTAGCCATTTCAGACAATTTAGTAAAGGTACCATAGAACATGTATTAGTATTTCAGTTTCTAGTTCATTTAGACATTGCTTAAAAGTTTTTTGTATTCAGCTTATGCAGACAGTTTTAGATCATCTTATTGCTTTTATGGTTTTTTCCACTATTATGAGTCTTCCGCTAAGTAAGTCGCCAGGACCAAGTGGTTCGTTTGGGTCCAAAAATGATTTTTAAGTGCCTACTACGTCCAGGGTGTAGTCTCGGGGCATGACAAACTTGGTATCAGAGCATAAAGTTCAAGAATCCTAGGGAGTCTATGGAACCGTGTTTAGTAGAGTCTGTATTATGGGTGTAAAGCACGCCACATCTCTAATTGGGAGGCTACAGGACATTAGGAAGTGTCATTATTACTTGTTATTCCTTGTTGCATGCTTCAGAGTATATCTCTGTGAAGTCCTTTCTAACTCATGCGTTCACGCTGTATTTTCAGATCATGCCTCCTTGCAGAGCTAACGGACCAGTAAGGGGTAGAGGACGCCTAGCCAGGAGGAACTCAAACAAGCCTGGCCGAATCCCGGAGGAACCTAGAGGCCTAGCTGTGCCTGTGGAGCAGCCACAACAAGCTGACATATCTAATGCTGAGCTTCGCCAGGCCATTCAGACTTTGGCTCAAGCAGTCTCTACTCAAGGAGGTCGCTAGGGAGATTGCAGGAATGATGGGGCAAATACCGCCAGAGTTAGAGAGTTTATGAGCATGAACCCACCAGAGTTCACAGGGTCTGATATGAAGGAGGATCCTGAGAATTTTATTAAGGAGCTTCAGAAGGTGTTTCATGTGATGTGTATAGCTAATGCTGAGAGAGTTTAGTTGGCTGCCTATCAGCTTAAGGGGGTAGTTAGATTCTTGTTTGACCAGTGGAAAGGGAATAAGGCAGATGGGGCACCAGCAGTTACTTGGGCAGTGTTTGAGGAGGCCTTCTTAGGACAATACTTTCCCAGAGAGATAAGGCAGGCTAAAGTGAGAGAATTTCTGAACTTGAAGTAGGAGAATATGAGTGTACAGGAGTACAACCTCAAGTTTACTCAGCTGTCCCGTTAAGCTCCAACTATGGTGGCATACATGCATACTAAGATGGATCTCTTCGTGTACGGACTCTCTCAAATGACTAAGAGAGAGGGTAGGAATGCAATGTTGATTAGAGATATAGACAAAGCTCATTTGATGACACATGTGCAGCAGGTAGAGGAGGCGAAGATGTAGGATATGGAGGAGTTCAGGAGTAAGAGGGCCAAGACATCAGGCTAAGAGTCAAGTAAGAGAGGGACTGGAGGTGGAGGTAACTCATCTTTCTAGCCTAAGACAGCCAAACCAGTACCTTCATCCACTAGTGCACCTACACCGAGGATCATAAACAAGTAGGGATCATAACACCGCAGGTTTTTGGGCAGCCAGTCACAGGGTAGTGTAGCTCCAGGATCAAACCGCTATCCTACTTGTGGTAAGTGTGGTAGATCTCATCCCGGAGAGTGCCTTATGGCACAAATGGTTGCTTCAAATGTGGTTAGGTGGGGCATTTCTGAAGGAATGTCCTATGGGAAAGCAGAATATGAGAGACACCAGATCACAGACAGCCTCTTCAGCACCGCAAGGTAAGCCACCTCACTGGGGTACTACAACTGGGACAAGCGGGGGCACAAACTGCTTGTATGCCATGGGCACCAGACAAGAGCAGGAGAACTAACTAGATGTGGTTAGGAGTATGCTCAAAATCTTTACTTATGATGTCTATGCATTGTTAGACCAAGGAGCCACATTGTCATTTGTGACCCCATATGTAGCTGTGAAGTTTGGGGTCAACCCAGAGTACCTTCTTGAGCCTTTTAGTGTTTTTACTCCTGCTGGGAGAGTCTATTTTTAGCCCAAAGAATCGATAGGGGCTGTCCAGTCTCTGTTTATCGTAAGACTATTATAGCTGATTTGGTGGAGTTAGATATGGTAGAGTTTGATCTCATCCTAGGCATGGATTGGATTCATATTGGGTATGCCTCCATAGATTGCAGAACCAGAGTAGTCAAATTTCAGCTTCCTAACAAACCAGTCTTAGAGTAGAGGGGTAACTCAGTATTTCCTAAGGGTCAGTTTGTCTCTTATCTCAAATCTAGAAAGTTAATCTCCAAGGGGTGTGTATGTCACTTAGTCAGAGTTTAGGATTCTCGTGCCGAGGCACCATCTCTTTAGTCTGTTCCCATTGTGAACGAGTTCCCATAAGTCTTTTCTGAGGACCTTCCAAGAGTCCCTCCTGATAGGGAGATAAACTTTGGGATAGATACTCTTCCAGATACTCAGCCTATATCTATTCCTCCATACTGTATGTATGGCTCCTTCAGAGCTATAAGAATTAAAGTTGCAGCTGAAAGATCTTTTAGATAAGGGTTTCATTAGACTAAGCGTCTCACCTTAGGTTGCTCTAGTTCTTTTCGTGGGAAAAAGAATGGTTCTCTTCGGATGTGCATAGATTACCATCAGTTGAACAATCACCATTAAGAACAAGTATCCACTTCCCAAAATTGATGACTTATTCGACTAACTTCAGGGTGCTACCTATTTTTCCAAGATAGATCTCAGATTTGGATTTCATATGCTTAAAGTTAGAGAGAAAGACATTCCTGAGATAACTTTTTGAACCTGATATGGTCATTATAAGTTTTTGGTCATGTCCTTTGGGCTGACAAATGCACCAGCAACTTTCATGGATCTTATGAACAGGGTATTGGGGTCGTACCTAGATATGTTCGTGATTGTATTCACAGATGATATCCTGATCTACTCTTATAATAAGGAGGAGCATGCAGACCACCTTAGAGTTATTCTCCAGACCCTTAAGGAGCAACAACTTTATGTTAAATTTTCGAAGTGTGAGTTCTGGCTGGCATCTGTGGCGTTTCTGGGGCACATTGTGTCCGGTGAGGGTATTCAGGTTGATTCCCAAAAGATTGAGGCAGTAAAGAATTGGCCAAGACCCGTAATTCCCACAGAGATAAGGAGTTTTTTGGTCTTGGCGTGGTACTACAGATGGTTTGTAAAGGGGTTTTCTTCTATTTCAGCTCCCTTGACTAAGCGAATTCAGAAGAAGATTAAGTTTGAATGGTCAGAAACTTGTGAGAAGTGTTTCCAAGAGTTGAAGACTAGGCTGACTACAGGCGCAGTCTTATCCCTACCAGATGGAGTTGACGATTTCGTGTTTATTGTGATACTTCCAGAGTTAGATTGGGTTGTGTATTAATGCAGAGAGGCAAGGTGATAGCATATGCCTCCAGACAGCTTAAGATTCATGAGAAGAATTACCCAACTCATGATCTTAAGCTTGCTGTGGTGGTGTTTGCTTTGAAGATTTGGAGACACTATCTTCATGGTAGGCACGTGGATGTATTCACAGACCACAAGAGTTTACAATATGTGTTTGGCCAGAAGGAGCTGAATTTGAGACAGATGAGATGGTTGGAGCTGTTGAAAGACTATGATATGAGTATCCTCTATCATCCAGGTAAAGCTAATGTAGTTGCTGATGCTCTTAGCAGGGTGACCATGGGGAGCACAACCTATGTTGAGGATGAAAAAGAAGAGTTAGCTAAGGAGGTTCACAGACTAGCCTGTTTGGGGGTGCAGATTGAAAATTCTGACGAAGGTGGGGCCATTGTCAGAAATGGGTCAGAGTCATCCTTAGTGGTGGAAGTGAAAGAAAAGCAAGATAGGGATTCCATCCTTCTCCAATTGAAAGAAGATGTTTAAAAGCAGAAAGTATTAGTGCTCTCAAAAGGGGCAGATGGTGTCCTGAGATACCAAGGCAGGTTCTGTATGCCAAATATTAACGACCTTAGAGATAGAATCTTGGCTGAGGCTCATAATGCCAGATGCTCTATCCACCCTGGTGTAGTAAAGATGTATAGAGATTTTCTAGAAATCTATAGATGGGGTGGTATAAAGAAGGACATTGCCGAGTTTGTGTCTAGATGCCCAAATTGCCAGCAAGTTAAGGTTGAGCACCAAAGGCCTTATAGTGTATCCCAGAACATAGAGATTCCGAAATAGAAATGGGAGATGATTAATTTGGACTTTGTAAAAGTTTTACCTTGATCCTGTAGACAACATGATTTAATATGGGTCATAGTAGACAAAATGACCAAGTCAGCTCACTTCGTACCTGTCAAGACGACTGATACAACTGAGGATTATGCTAGACTCTATCTTAAGGAGATTGTTAGGCTGCACAGGGTCCCTGTATACATTATTTCAGACAAAGGAGCTCAGTTTAGAACACAGTTTTGGAAGTCCTTCCAGAAAGGGCTTGGTACAAAGGTAAATCTCAGTACAACTTTCCATCCGCAAACAGACGGGCAAGCAGAATGGACTACACAGACCCTGGAGGATATGATGAGAGCTTGCATGATAGACTTTAAAGGTAATTGGGATGATCATTTACCTTTGATTGAGTTCTCTTATAATAATAGTTTTCAGGCCAGCATCCAGATGACACCATATGAGGCTCTTTATGGGAGAAGGTGTACATCATCCATAGGATGGTTTGAAGTTATTGAGGCAGGACTGGTAGGACCTGATCTGGTCCATCAAGCTATGAAAAATGTGAAGGTTATCTAGGAGAGGCTTAAGACAGCTCAGAACAGACAAGTCTTACACAAATGTAAGAAAAAGAGATTTGGAGTTTGAGATAGGCGATTAGGTGTACTTGAAGGTATCTCCAATGAAGCGAGTTATGAGATTCAGGAAGAAGGGAAAGCTCAGCCCACAATATATTGGGACATATCAGATTTTGAGAAGAGTGGGTAGCATCGCTTACGAGTTAGAGTTACAAGTAGAGTAAAGTGCTATACATCCGGTGTTTCATATTTCCATACTTAAGAAGTGCTTGGGAGATCCCTCTCTAGTTGTCCTAGTTGAAAGTGTTGGGATTAAGGAAACTTGTCTTATGAAGAGAATCCGGTGCAAATATTAGACTGACAAGTTCGTAAATTGAGGACCAAGGAGATTGCTTCAGTGAAGGTTCTGTGGAGGAACCAATTCGTGGAGAAAGCCACATGGGAGGCCGAGGAAGATATGAAGGCCAAGTATCCACACTTATTCGTTGGCCTAAATAAGGATCTTGAAGGTAAACTTTCGTCTTTTCACCTCGAAGATTATGTTTATTAAGTTAGGAAATCTTGTGGTTTGAGCTAGCTTTGTTCATATCTTTATCATTCGAGGACGAATGATCCCAAGGAGGAGATATTGTAACACCTTGTGAAAGGATGAAAATACCCCTAGAATTGATCTTACGCATAACGTATCTTCCCTTGCTCCATTTGCAAATCCGAGACCGAATTTGCGATCAGTGCGAAAAATCAAGTCGAAAAATGGTCTCGACTCGAGAAAAACTCAAAAAAATGCGAATTATTTTTCTTCAAGAAAGATCAAAACAGTGGGGTTACCGTACCCTTTTTGCGACGTGGAGTGGACGTGGAACTATACTTTGTTGTTTTTCCAAATTTCGACGAAAAATGAGAATTTACAAAAAAGTGAGAAATAACAGTAGTGCGCGTCGTGCAATAGTGTACTTTCGGAGCAGTTTTGCTCTTTTAATGGGGAGGGGCAGTTCTGACCTTTCCCATACCCCATATCCTAAATTAGTCTGTTTTAAGTCGTATTTAGTCCCTAAAACGTGATTTTCTTCACTCATTCTCTAAAAACAAGCAAGCCTTTTCAAGAACTTACGCTCAAGAATTCAAGAAACAATAGTAGGGCTTAGAGATTTTTCTAACTCTCCAAGAAATTCCTTCCAAGGTATGTAAGGCCACCTTAAACCTATGATTTTGGAGTATATTTTCAGAAATATAAGTTAGTTCACTCATGAACTTTCAAGGACTAGTCAGATTAAGTTCCCGTAACTTTTGTAAAAGTATGTTAATTTCCACGGTATACATAGAATCTTGATGAACACTAAAATTCTTGATTTTTATGTTATGTAATTAAGGCATTATTATCAAGTTATATTCATTTATGAATAAGATATATATTGTTGAATTTCTTGAAAATCTTGATAATACTTCAAGAAAAGAAAAAATTAGTTGAGTACCTTTAAAGCTAAGTTCAAGAAGTGCATTTTAGAGATTTATTTTCACATATTAGCCAAGAATTTAGCATGTTTTGAGTCACTGAGGTGATTGTAGTTTCAGTTAAGTTAAAGAAGTTATATGAGAAAGCTATGTAGTAAGCTGAGTTAAGTCCCTAAGAAAGCCAGATTTTAAGAATTTATGGTCATTTAAGTATGAGCTACATAAAGTATTTTGGGAGTAGTATTGAGCACCGATATGGGTGAGAGTAGAATAAATTATTCAGACCCATAAATTATGTAGCCAACATAGGGTAGGATTGTACTACAGTACCTTCCTCATTACCCACTGAGATGACCCAGTTTTGGAATGGATCCATTCCCCTAGTTATTCGTCCCCTACCGCCGGCAGAGTACGGGATGGCTCTGGGAGTGTGGGCAAGACATTATATCACCACGAAGCTCATAGTGGTGGTTGTCGGTTAGAGAAACTCTCCAAGCTAAAAAACTAAGTTTTACTTATCAGTTTTCAGCATGTTATTTTCAACATACAAGTTTTATGATTATTGTTACTTCCCTTATATATTATAATTATGTCTTTTGGGAAGCATTATAATAGCTCTATGAAATGTTTTGGCCACCTTACATACCGTACATTCCACGTACTGATGTCCTTAAGATCTACATCGTTTTATGATGCAGATGCAGGTGACAAAGTTTCTCAGCAGCTGCTCCGTTGAGAACCTGACAGCTATCAGTTATTGGTGAGACCTCTTCTCATTTTGAGGCTCCTATGTTCATGTTATTTTATTTCATTATTTTCTTTTAGTTGTGGCTACTTAGGGCCTGTCTCAGTAGCCCTTTCAGACAGTTTAGTAGAGGTTCCATAGACCATGTATTAGTATTTCAGTTTCTAGTTCATTCAGACACTGCTTAAAAGTTTTTGTATTCAGCTTATGCAGACAGTTTTAGATCATCTTATTGCTTTTATGGTTTTTTCCACTATATGAGTCTTCCACTGAGTAAGTAGCCATACCAAGTGGTTCTCTTGGGGACCAGAAATGGTTTTCGAGTGCCGACCACGTCCAAAGTGTAGGCTCGGGGGGTGACACATGTAGTATCAAACATTTATAAACTTCTACCCAAAAAAAAGTGGTTCTAACTATAAAGTATGTCATTGTTTCACACCTGAACTTGCTGGTGTTGGTTTGGAAAACTTAGAGGTGCCATGAGCATGATCTCTTCAAATTCTAGGACCGCCAAATTTGTTGGCAACTGTACCAGTGATTTCAGACTCGCTTATGGCGCCTTCACTGTTTTTGGATCTTCCGTACTGCCACAAGAGGGCATCGTACCTTTGACAGTGATATTTCGCATCAATTTGAGCATCTGACATGTCAAACACACCATTGTTGATAAACTCCATGAATAGGCACGTAAATAACCCGCAGTCACGATCATATATGATTTAAATTTTGATTAGTTCCAATGAGTGTATGTCTTTCTTGAATGAATGTGTTGAAAAAAAGGCACTATGAAACAATGCCATGGATATGCCAGATTTATGTCAAAAATACAGTAATGGCATGCCATGGTCGTACAAACTTCATGCCATTAGAAAATGAAAAAAAAATCATAAAATTTCTAAACAAGAGAAGGGGGCAGATTCACTATATTCAAAAATTAACAGGGGTTTTCTTTTCTTGCTGTACAATACTCTTTGTCGGTGATTGCATCAGAATGTGAAATATTGGGGGCTCTATATCAACAACCACTTCTTGACAGTTGAGCCTGAAACTCTTTCTTGGTGTTACCGATGCCTTTTAATTGTTGTTTATTCTTTTAATTATCAAAATAATGAAGAAAAGTGGAGAATTACCGACAAGGAAGAACACAACAATGGCTTCTCTCTTTTTTTTTTGGTGTATTCATGTAAGACTAAGTGAGAGAGAGAGAGAGAGAGAGAGAGAGATATGTGCCAAAGAAAAAGAATGGAAGAGACGTGTAAAAGGAAGAGTCACGTTGAGAAAGGAAAAAAAATCCTAAAAATCAGTAGGATTGATTAAGTAGCCGTAATTTTCTCTTTCTTTTCATAATT
>JAABOM020059557.1:0-12694 GCA_011800125.2 Solanum clarkiae
CTACAATATATGCACCTTGTCACATGGAATTATGCCCAATAACAAATTAACTTCCTATCTAACTAACTCCAACTAATCAACTATCTACAAATCACATAATATCTACTAACTGACATCTTCAATACTAGTGGTGACTTCACTATTTCTTCTGCTTGGAATTTGATCAGAGAGAAAATGGAGACAACCAAGATCAATACCTATACATGGCATAAAAATATCCCATTTAAATGCTCTTTTTTGCTGTGGAGGGCCCTAAGAGGTAAATTACCCACTAATGAGAAGTAATTAGCTTTAATTATGACCAAAATCAATGCTACTGCTGTCATAGTCCAGGTTTGCCATAGATCACATATTCCTCACTGGTTATTTTACTTTCAATGTATGAAAATCTTTTACTGATTCTTGTGGTGTCAGTATTAGCTATCTTCGCTTGAGACATTACATCATGAAGTGGTGAGAAACTAATTATAAAAATGATGCTCAAAGGTTGTTACTGCATGCTGCACATTTTTTTATTTACTGGAATCTATAGAAAAATAGGTGTGCTAGTAAGTATGCAAGAAAACAATCCAATCTTGCAAGAATTAAGTATATGGTATCCAAGGATGTCACGTGCATGATGAGAACAATTTATTCTTACATCCACTTATCCTCTAACTAGAAAGAATTGACCACGTTGGCTAGAAAGTGTGTGCACGACATCAAGGTTACTACTGGCCAGTGTCTTAAACCTCCTGATCAGTAGGTTAAATTAAACTCAAATAGTAGTGCTATATCTAATCCTGGTAAGATAGGGGGAGAGGGTATTATCAAGAACGAAGAGGGTGAATTACTATTTGGGTATGCCACTCTGTTGGGTGAAGGTTTTAATAACAAAGCTAAAATGAAGGCTACTCTTTTTGGCATTGCTTGGTGCCTTCAGTTGGGGTTCACCAAAGTCCTCTTGAAAGTTGATTAGGAATTGCTGCATAATTAGATAACTCAACCTTATTCTAGTCCTCCTTCGACATTATTCAAGGACTCTCAGATTGCAATATATCATCACTTAACTTTAGGGACTCAGATGTTGACATAACCTTCAAAGAGGTAAACTTTATTACTGATACTTTGGCTAAGCATAATCATAATTTCACTAGTCCTCAACTTTACTTTAATCTGCAGTATGTTCCTAATAAGGCTAAAGCTGATTATTACCTTGACAAAACTTATATGGCTACATTTCGAAGGAGAAAGTTGAAAAGGATCAAGGAAACTCCATAACTTTGCCGTGAAGAATTTTGTTCTGACCAAGATGCCTCCTGGTGCTATATGCTGGTTCTTGGGGCTTTTCTTTTTAATTAAGGACCCTAAGATTAGTCGTAAATTTTTGTTTTCCTTTTACTAAATGTAAGTGAAGAGTCTCCATTGTATATATTTTCCTAGATTATATTTAACGAGAGGAATAGTGATTTACAACAAAACCACAAAAATAGAATCTTTCTAGAATGATGATTGATGATGAATAGGGACTTACCTACCATGATTGGTAACAAAGAAGAGAATAGCAGAAGAAAAAGTAAAGTTGCAGCAGCAATGATATCACAAAAGATATTAGGAAAAAGCTAAGTTGAAAAATTGAGATTTTGAAATGTATTTATGTTGAATTTCTCAGACTTTTAATATTTGAGGAGTTCTCTAAATTGACATTCTGAAATATGACCCTACTTTTTTTCCATTCAAACTTCATCACTATCATACGGGTCATAATAAGTCCTCATCAACTCACTTCTATGGCTTCTCCAAGTTTCTCGAATTGTTACCAAAGTCCATTATTTTGCAGCTTCAGGAATAATATATTTCTCCTATAATTTAGCATCATCCTATTAGACATTAGAAGTAAAATACCTTAAAAAATAAGTAAATATTAGAAAATTCAAACCTTCATATAATCCCAAAAATCTTTTTTACTGTGGATGTTCCTCCAATCAAATATATCAAAAAGATATAGTGTCGCATTTCTTGCCAATGTGCCTAGAAAGCTACTCAACTCAATTACAACGTCATCAGTAGGACCAACCACCTGGTTAACATACTCAAAAGGATCAATTTATGCTCTTTCGGCTGTGAACTTTAGGCATTTGCATCTTACCTCTCTTATTTTGAGTGAAAAAACTTTCAGATATAAGAAAATATAAGAAATTAGAAATCATGAATGAATAAAGTAAGTTTCTAAGCTTATATGTTACCTTGTTCTTCAGGTTGTTCGTCTATTGGAGCAGTCACTGAATTCATTTGTACTTGATCCTCAATAGGTTGTTGCTCAAAAGATTGTTCCTCGACAGATTGTGCATTTATTTCAGATTGTGGTGCCATTGGTTGTTTTTCAATTAATTTCATCAATTGTCCTTTCTCTGACTCAATAGTTTGAATAATTTCATTTATTGTCAATAACCATTGTTTTTTATTTGCCAAGAAGTATAAAGATCAAGGCTTAGCATATGTCTTATTTTTTGCTTTTTTGTTTCTTTTTGAAGACTCTTGCTGACTCATGACTACCAAAACCTAAGTAAAATAATACTGAAGAAGTTAAAAATCCTAACAGAATGCACCTACACTTAAATAGAATCACAATTATCATACAAATCACATACTTCTTTTAAGTAAAATTCGAAATTGAAAATACTCTTATGAGACAATATTAAATCCCTACAGTTTCTTAGATTTTCAATAGTCCAATACAATTCTTTTTGCTACAAGACCTTTAACAAATTCAACAACCTTCAAGTATGTTACCACTCTTCTTAGTTTAATACACACATGAATTCACAGTAACACAAGATCAGTAACTACAGGTTCTAGCAGTTATTAGGTAACTGAATTCACAATAACTGAACAAAAGAAGTTTTTATTTGTACTCTAGATTTTTGTGTGAAGCACATAATAGACAGTAAACGATCTCTGCTTACATTGCAAGTGGACAGAGCAGTTGTGAAGATGTTCGTCACTATGAGGAAAATCACATGGGTGAAGCCACAGAGGATTAAAGAGGTTTTTGAAGTGTTGGCACATGGATATATTTGCAAATAGAAAGGATTAGAGATGGAAAATTGTCCCATCTTGTATATGATGGACAGTATGGTTAGAAAGAAATCAAATATGTTTTGCAGGAAAGCAGAGCTGCATCCAGAGACTAAAACATGACTTTCTAGCTTAATATTTTTTTTGGTGTAAACAGATAATATTAGACAATGCAACGGCAATTAGCACAAGTATAGATTGGTTGTAAGGGTCTTTTGTTGGGGTCTTTATAACTACTAACTTTTTATGGGACACTACACCTTTGTGGTAATGTTCCTATGGATATATAATGTAACTGTTATCTTTCTCAAAAAAATAAAAAGCTGAATTCACAATAAGTCAACAACCTTTAACTAAATTCACAATAAGTAAACATAAATTAGGCATGTAGCAGCAGTGAATAAGCAAAAATCAGAATATCGCAAAGAAAGTGATTAGAACCTGGAGATTTGTCACTCCATTGAGAAGTTGAAAATTCCTCAAAGAAATTTAGAAAGCAATACTGAAAACTAATAAGAGAAAAAAGACTTCATTAATATACTAATCTCAAAAGAAGAAATGAAGGACCAGAAAGAAAGATTTCACAATGTATTTAACGATTCATATATATAGCACATCTGTATATTATTGAAGTTGGACTAATGCAGAGACAACTTGAAATAAAATCACACTAATAGAAATTGAAGAAAAGACAAAATAGAGTCCAACTAATATTCATAATTGATATAATGCAACTCAAAAAAAGTATTTATTACTCACTATAAAAATGAAGAAGAGAATGTATGTGAACTAGTTCAAAAGATACTTCGTCAATCATCGGCCTCCATCCAATCCAAATCAGTATCATCAAAGTGATCCTCTTCTTCCGATTCTTCCATGGTTACATCTTGCGAATGTTGTGAAAAGGAAGACACATCAATGATATCAACCAAGATATCATCTCTTGACCATCTAATATCTTCATCGAGTAATCTTTCTGATGGGCCAATATCTTCATTAGTCTTCCTCCAAAATATTTCTTCAATATTAGGACAATTCTCTTCCTCCAAATCAATACAAATCTACTGGGACTTTATTTCTTACATAATGAACATTTTTTTTTCAATTGAGTCTTCCACATAGAAAACTTTATGTACTTGAGATGCTAGTACAAAAGGATCATTCGTGCTACCTTTTTTGTTAAAGTATACCCGAGTCAAGTCATATTCATCAATTTCATTATGAAACCAATCACATTTGAAAAAGCACAACACTAAAAGAACCCCAATAATCAATCCCAATGATATCCTGAATAATACTATAATAGACAACCATTTCATCGATGACATTTTGGTTTCTAGCACTAGCAAAACTATCTGTTGTTGCTGATAAAGTCACTCTACTATTTTGAGTCTTGGGAGGGGCATCACGTGTCTTCGTATGAAATTGATATCTATTAATAAAATATCCAGTATATTTTTTTCCACAAAATTAGGCCCTTTACTAGCCATTTTAAGTGATTGGACACTTCAAGATTTTTAGCTTTGTCCTGAACCAATCGCAAAATTCTCTACTATGAATCTGTGCTTTTACCCATGCATTTACTCTAGTACGATTATCAATTAAGTTCTTATATCCCTGCAAGCATGTATAGAATTTAATCAATAGATATTTATTAAAGAAATTCAAAACACATTATAATAACATATAATGAAGTTTTAAAATGGCCATGTTATCTTACTTTAATAATGTCTCTACTTATTCATCTCTGGTTTTGAACAAAACATATCAATGTGCTTCAGACCACTCAATGTGCTCCATATGAAAAGCCTTTCCTTTTCTTTATTCTCACTTTCGATTTCATTACCCGTCTTAGGAAATAAAGGCGAGATCTCATCTTCGTCAGTTTAATTGTCCTTATCACCCTCAATTTGGTACCTACTAAATCTTATCTTCACCACATCAGATAGGAATCTTGAACAAAAGTTCAAAAACTACACAACTTTAGAACCCTCTACTATTGATCCTTCGGGATTCTTTTGATTGTGAACAAGCCCCTTTAAGTTACACATATTTCATTCACTAGAATACATCAGAAGCAAATGCGTTGGGCCTCCAAGCTTGATTTTATTAACTAAATAAATAGGAAATGTACCGGTATAGCAAGAAAGGATGGAGGGAAACTCTTCTTAAGCTCACACTATATTTCTATAATTTCAGCCTTCATCTTATCAAGATCGCTTCTTCTTACAACCTTACTACACATGGCTCTAAAAAATTTCCCTCACCTAATCAAGACCAAAGATACATTTTTAGGTAACACTTTCCTGACTGGAATCTGGAGAAAGTAATACATTATGAAATGAGCATTATGGCTTTTGTATCCTAATACTTTCATCTGTTCAATATGCAGATGATTTGATATATTAGAGGCACACCCTTTTGGTAGCTTGGAATCTTTTAAAACAATGCAAAATAATCTTTTTTCCCCCTAGTTTTATTGAGAAACAAGCTTTAGCCAAATGAATGTTTCCAGTATCACAATCTTCCACTAGTTGAAGCTCATTTCGTATCCCATCTCATGCAAGTCATAGCGTGAACTTATATGATCTTTGGACTTTCCAAGCATATCCAATAAAGTCCCAAGCAAACTATCACAAATATTCTTCTATATGTGCATCACATCAAGATTGTGCCTCAATTTGGTTGTTGCCCAATATGGCAATTCAAAAAATATGAATTTTTTTCCATGGGCCATCATTCTTTCTTTTTATTTTCTTTTGGCTCTTTCCAAAAATATTATTGAGTTCACGAAGTTCTTCACGCACCATACACCTGATAAAGGAATAAGTGCAGCTCTATGCTCCTCTTTACCATTAAATGATTTTTGATCTGTTCTAAATGGACGATCAGGAGGCACAAATACACAATAATCCAAGCAACACATCTTATGACTATGCTTGAGATATTGAGAACAAGTATTATGATTACAAGTGGGGCATGTGCATCTCACTTTGGTGCTCCATCCGAAAATCATTTATAGTACTGGAAAATCACTAACTGTCCATAATAAAGCTGCACGCATAATAAATGTTTGATTAGTTACCACATTGTATGTTTTCACTCCTACTTCCCATAGTTCTTCAAATCTGCAATCAGATGTTGTACATATACATCAATATCATTTCCAGGAGATGATGGACCTGGAATAATCATTGACAATATTATGTACTCCGGCTTCATGCAATTCATGGCGATAAGTTATAATTCATTAACATTACATGCCATGTGCTATGAGAAATGTTTATAGTTCAAAATGGATTGAATCCATTACTTGAAAGACCCGATCTAACATTATGAGAATCATTAGCAAAGTCAGGGTGCAAGGAATCAAAATCTTTCCAAGCTTCTCCATCAGTAGGATGTGTTAAATTTTCATCTTTGGGTCGCTCAATATCATTCCATCTCATAGTTATAGGTGTTTCAGAACACATAAATATCCTCTGAAGCCTAGGCTTCAAAGGAATGTATCTTAAAACCTTCATCGGGATTTTAGTGATCTTATTAGTTAAGTCATTTTGAACATTATTCCATCTAGAAGATCCACACATAGAGCAATTATCTAATTTTGAATTGTCCTTCCAAACTAACATATAATCGTTAGTGCATGTATGAATTTTCTCATAATGAAGACCCAAATCTCTTATCACCTTTTTTTTCCTATAAAAAAGATTCGAGTATCTGAGCAAATGGAAATGTCTCTTTTATCAAGTTTAACAAGTCTGAAAAGGACACATCGCTCAACTTGTGAATGCATTTAAATAAGTATAACCGGATGGTAAAGCTCAACTTAGAAAAATTTTTGCACTCGAATATAATTCTTCTTTTTCCATCAACCACTACTTTAAAAATTCTTTTCGAATCATCAAATGGTCCTTCACTCACTCCTTCATGCCTTAGGTTATCTTCGACATTTAGGAAAGTATCATAAAGTAGTTGATCAAAATGGTCATGCATGTACGAAATTTCACTATCAGTGTCTGGATGTGGAGTATCTTGAAGTAAACCCTTCTCCATGGAAAATCCATTTGGTGTATTCATGAATAAATCCATGACAAATCAAGTGATCCTCCACCATATTTCGACAATGCCAATTACGATTAAAGAACTTCTTACAAGGGCATAGTATTACATTTTCTTGGGAAGCTCGTTCAAATGCCTTATCAATAAAATTATTAACTCCCTGAATATATTCATTGATGGATCTTCGGAGATCCATCCAATTTTTATCTCCAATATCCGTTGAATATCTTACATGTATGAGCAAAACATTAAAGCCAATAAATTAATGAATACAAAAAATATCAATGGAACTTAACCTTTTCAAATTTTAGATTATCTTGGATTATTATTTAAATCTTAAACCTCTATATTAACTGAATACCAAAAATTGTAGTGTTAATTGTAGAACACAATTAAAGAAAGTTTATATTCCAACATACTACAGTATTTAGTTAGCTTTGGATTGTCTATAAAAAAATCATAAGAATAATGTCTAGACTCTTGGCGAACATACTTGCCATAGAAATGAGAAAATCACGTCATTACAACTTCAAGTTTTATTTTTCTAAGTATTGAAAACAAGTTAACATACTGATCAATTTTTATTTAATCTATCTCAAAAAATATTCTTGACCTTCATAAAACCATGGAAAGATAGTCATTGTTTACAAACCATCATACTATTACTTTAAGTAGAGAAAGTCAAAACTCCTAATCTTTTTCAAATTGACAAAAGGCTGTATCACGGCTCACGCCCTGGATCTGGCAAGACTTTCATAATAATCAACTTCCTACAAAGCTTTATGGCTAATAATAATAGACCTAGGCCTTTGGTTGTATTACTGATGTTCTCCAAGTTATACCTCATTTTTTAAAGCAGTCACTGTCAAGAAATAAAACCTAACAAAGGTTAAGGTCGAACCTAACAAAGGTTAGGGTCGAACCTAACAAAGACTGGGGTCAAACCTAACAAAGATTAGGTTCGAATCCACAGGGAATACGTAGACTCAAGAGAATTCAATGATTTCAATTCAAATGATCAACCAACTTACTTCCCCAAGGGGGGAGGATTGCAATAATCAATGATAAATATAACTAAACTAACACAACAAAGAAGTTAATATAGAGAAAAACTAGGGGTATTGTGTTCCCTATGATTCCCCAACTCAGTATCACCGAATAACCTAATTCTTTTCTAGTGTATAGCATGTAGGACGGTAAGTTATGTTCACCAAGCCCTTTGGTCAAAGGTGAGCAATAAATTTCACAATGAGACTTGGCCCATTTTCATAGTGTGCATTACTAAACCTCACCTATTAGTCCCAGTACAACCTCTCCTTGACCCAGTTTGGTTGATTAGATGAGAACTAATCAATCGAATCCTGTTAATTAATTTCTTTTCCTATTCATTACTACCTTGGTCCAGTTGGTAACATTAGGCCGGTTCCAATGTTGGCGACCATTAGAAAACATGAAAAACGAAAAGAATTAATTAATACATGCATATACACCTTCCAAGAATCATGAATTATTCGATTTTACTTTGTTAGTTCTTCATAGTTCTCATAATCCTAGTTGTGGATTTAGCTACTCATGCTTTATGTAGATGCAAGAATTATGGATTAAGAAAATATAATTGAACACTTACACAATAGAATTAAGAACAAGCAAATCCAACATCAATAAGAATCACAAGCTTAAAGATGAAATTCAAACACATGTGTTCTTAAAGACTCTCCAATATGATCTCACAGTTTTCTCTCTTTAGTTACTGAGTTCTCTGAGTACTAGACGAAAACTTCTAAAAAATAACCTAAAAAACCTATTTATAATAAGTAAAATACAAGTCCTAAACAAAATAGGAGAACTGGTCGGCATGCCATATGAAAGGGGTTTACGGGCCGTATTGCATTCCTCATGGCCCATAATGCGGGTCTCGTACTTAGCTGTTGGAAATTTGGACTTCAACTGTATGTCACCCCTCTATGACTCGTAAAATGATTTACAACCCGTAAATTGGGTTTCGTCCGATGCACTTCAGAAAGTCCCAATCTCTGATCCTTAGGGAACGAACCATCTTCTACGACTCATAAAACCTTCTACGGCTCATCTGCATGTTCGTAGAGTAAACTTCAGAAAATAGACCCTTACTGGAATTTTTCATGAAACCTCCCTATGGCCCGTAGAATGATCTACGGCCTGTAGAAGGTCTCGTAAAGCAGCAAAAACTCAGCAACTTCTGCATTATTCCCCCAAATCAGGGCCAACCTGTAATCGTCCAAATATAAACACAAAAATACATAAAACCAACTAACTTCACATTTAGATCACACAAAATTCCAAATTTTAAGCATCAAAAGTATTGTATTTTGGCAGCATAAAACTCTCAACTTAAAATTGTTGCTTGTCATCAAGCGATAGACTCCATTTATATAGATAATACAGTAACACACAGACCTCAACCCAATGATATATGTCACATAAATCTCAAACTTACACACCCATACCACTTTTCAAAATAGGATCAGATAGCTATCTAACAAATCAATACAAACTAGTGCATGTGACAACACAATTATGATAACTAAGGTATTATCAAAAATCTATAATCAGTAAACAAGTTTAGTACTAGCAATGCAATGCAAGCACCCTCATAGAACAAAGTCCCATATCTGACACTCAATGATGTTTTCATATATAACCTTGGGACTATGCAAAATCATTCACTCTCACAAAAGATACTCATGCATCATATCTAATACCATTGGATTGCCCCTATACTCTTGAGTAGGACCTTCAACTAACTGGACTAGGACCACTTTAGGACTTTCTAGTCTTGTAATGTATGCTTAGAGGGCTTTGGTATGATATTATGGGAACATAATGACTAAAGACTCTCCTTGACGCTGCGTTTTTCTGCACTTTTGTCCCACCAACTCTGTTATTTTCACCTCATTCTCCCTTTTTCCTACTTCAACTTTTATTGGGTGCTTTCTTTTTATTTTTAAGCTTTTGCTTTGTGTTTACTCTTCATTTTGCTTTTTCGCTCATAACTAAGGCATCACTCATTTTTCTGGCACCATGTATATGAGTTTTCCTTTTTTCTTTTATATTATCAATTCATCTCCTTATGTCAACCACCCTCAACTTAGGCTTTTGGCCTGTGTTGAGGTGCACAATATCCGTCCTCAAAACCAAGGACACTTTTGTAGCCACACTTAACTTAGACTTTTTGCCTCAGTCAAGGTGCACAATGTTCAAGGAAGGACCAGGATTAATTTCAGGATTTTATAACAAACATGGCTAGGTTAATTAGGTGTCTTCAAAGAATAAGTATATGTTAGGCTCAAACATTAGGAATAAGGGATATATCATAATTTTGGTTGGTCATTTTAGGCTAAGTGGACTATTAAGAACAATGATCTAAGATCCTTTCCTAATCCAATCAATCTACAATCTAACTTAGAGCAACATGACACATTCTGAATTAGAGCAAAACACATGAATCTAGCAAATTAAGCTCACACTCACATGTCATTTATTACATTATCAACAAAAGACTCTCAAATCATACTTTTTGTCTCAATTTATCCTCACTTTTTAGAATAAATATTGTCACATTCCATATATGTTTGCTATCTAACTACAGATCGAAAACTTTTTGGTGGGTATTATTTTTTCAAACAAAACACAAAAACATACTATATGCCACAATTATTGGTACTATATATTACAAATACTATCTAAACATCCTAAACATGCCCGTTCAATAGAAAGTAAATATCCACGGGGAATAAGAACACATGTAAGAAAATTGCGAGATCAAAAATTGAGTTATGGACCTAAGCTACTCAGACTTCACTGAGGCCAGTAACTATCCACACCCTATGGAAAAAGATGTGCATTGTCCCCAATGCATAAAATCAAAGCAAAATAAAACGTATAGGGGTCAAAAACATATTTGGGCACCTATGCACCAGTGTGTTCCTTGGGTTGCCTCCCAAGCAGCGCCCGATTTATTTTCGCAGCACAATGTAGATAGCTTAAGTACTCAGACTTCCTCAAGATTTTGTTCTCTTTTATCGATAGATGTAGCATATTCGGGGGTGCTCCCCTCACCCCAATTAGTCTCCATCTTGTGAACATCAATATACTTTAGATCTAGAGCTATGGTGCTAGTCATCATGCCTCTTTGAATATGACCTAGTTGGGCTGACACATGTCCGAACTAATGATTGAGCTATTTGATTTCAACAGAATATTGTTCAACTTCATGGTTTATATTGGCAATGCTGAACTTAATCTCACTTAAAGTCTCATATTGTGCGTCAACCCTTATTAACAACTGGCAAGCATCACCTTGATTCTGGTGTTCCTATTTCTTATATCACTAATGTAGGGGGCACGTAGCAGCTACTCGTACTTCTCTCCTTGCGGTACTCATGCTTGGTATGGTGGATTTCCTAAATGTTTCTTGCCTTAGCTGTTTCCTGCGTTTACGATTAGTGTTGTTTTGAGCAAGTATCCTGATGAATTCTACATTTATTTTTGCTTGCTCATGGCTTATGCCAGCAATACTTACATGGCCGGTTGGATGTTCATTCATGGACCCACGTATGTGATTCAGTTTAGCCACCCTTTCTAGTTGTTCAACAATTTCTGTGAATGGTTATTTTACGAACAAACCTCCTAAGAGGGCATCAACACATGCTTGACTATTTGTATCTAGCGCTTGATAAAACTTCTCTACTAGGGTTATGTCCATAATTTTGTGGCCCAGAGGACCCTTCAAATTTTCATGACTCAAGCCTAGGGACTAGACGTGACATGGCATAAGGGGAACCTGAAGAGACCCCAAGCAAGCCTCTTAGAACATCATTACACATCTTTGGTTGCGGAAGTAATAAAACAAGTATCAAGAGATAAAACGTAGAAAACCAAGGCTAAGGGATAACACTTCCATATCATAAACATCAATAACAATAGAGTCAAGGCTCTTAAAATAGATACATAACATGTTTAACAAATACCTCTAATACACAGAAAAGAGCGGGGGACAAGACAAAGTAATTGGGCTCACCTTCATAGTAAAGTAGAACATAAGAAAGAGTGTCTCAATATATAATAAGGGAACATCGATGTAACACCTCACATTTTACATGTACTAATGCTGTGTGAATGAATCATGATATGATTTGGTCAAATTAGCGTCAATTCTTGAAAGTGCTTGAATCTCATGTTAATGGGCGATATAGGCGTCTAATGCTTAAGAGGGTCGAGTGTATATGTGTTTTGTGTTAAATTGAGGATATCACAACCCTAAAGAAAGTAAGAGAATTAAGGTGTTTAAATGAATTAATAATCTAGTAGGTGAGTCACCTACTTGCTTAGCTTAAATTTGCTAGCTCAACAGAGACGAGGCTCGACGTCGAATTTTCCCAAGTTCGATTACGAATAAAATCCGTTTTAACGGTGTAATTTTAGCCCATGTTTTAGCATCACAAATGGACCTTATTTTCAGTCCAAGAAGAATGTAAGAAGGGCCCAAGTGTAACACAAACCACTTGGCTATTTGGGCCAAAAACCAACTAAGAAG
>JAABOM020059558.1:0-12692 GCA_011800125.2 Solanum clarkiae
CCTAGCAAACATTTATTTAGAAACATTATGTTTAAAATCTTTATTGAACATAAATTTAGCAGCTTGACAATCAGTTTAATAACAAACTTTTGATTATACAAATCAGTCTGGAATTTTAACATGCATTTAACAATAGCTAAAATTTCTTTGGCAACTGTTGCATAATTCTTTTGAGAATCATTCCATTTACCAGAATAATATTGAATAATGTAATCTCTTTTTTCATTCCATTGTATATAATTGTTCCCATGTACCAATTCAAGTATTAACTTATGTAAATAAAAATTGATTCCTTCATATACTTGCTGACCATATTTGTTGAATCTACGTATCTTATTTTTACTATGGAATCTTAGATGCACCAAATATTATTTACAGAAAAATTCTACAAATATGAGAGATTGAATCTTACAACCTTCTAATATTTGGTGAATTTGATAGTTTTTTTTTTCAATAGATCAAATATCTTTCAAGAATGTTACACTGACCAGTCTTGATAGAAATGTTTACATGTGTGAAAATAATATTATTCTTTAGGATGGTTATTAATTATGATGAAGCATATTTTGTGTGATCAAAAAAGATTTTTTTCCTTTTACGTTATCTCTCAATTATAAAATCAACCCAAGTATCTAAAAAACAGGTCAATTCCTTCCTTGTTTTAAGTTGTGTATGTGCATATGCATTCTTTGATTTTTTTTTTATTTAACTATTTTTCATGATTAAATTTGCTTTTCTAACTTTTGCTTAAAGAAGATTAATAAAAAAAAGTACAAAATAATAGGGTAATATAGGATAAAGTTTTTTAATCAATGAGATTTCAACTTCCATTATATTTCTCTCCAGATTTACTGTTGTTATGAATTTTAGATTATTTTTTATTATGTTATTGGTTACTAAGATTTACCTTCATTTTCACAAGAGCGAATGCTTGTGTTATTTTCTCTCTCTGCTTTTATTATGCTCTTCAAAATGTTAGAGAAGTTGCATTTATTTGTTGTTATTTTGCTTTTTTGATTCACGTTTTACTATGTGATGTGAGATTTCCCAATAGGATTTATGCGATGAATTTTTTTCCTCGCTGCTACATGAATCTCCTTCCTTTTAAGACATACTGCAATCCAACTAGAATTACTACTCTAAATTAAGTAAGTTGGGGGGATCTTCTTAATACTTGAAAAGTTCTATTTGGCATATTTTTTTAACTGATAGTGTGAAGTAATAAGAGAAATTCAAAGGTGTTGACAATTAAGAGTTAAAGTTTGTGTTATGTTGATAAGTATAACATGTCTTTCTTTCGTTCATAATTACAAAAACAAAAAGAGAAGCTAAGACCTATAGGGACAAAGTTGGTTTCTTCTTCTACAATTTCAATATCCTACTGTTTATTAGAGTTGCTAGCATTCTTTATTATTAAATATGAAATTAATTATAGTAATGAATTCAAATTGTTAAATATATAAGATTTTTTCCATCTTTATTTGAAATATGGGTAACAGTTTCTTCTTCAACTATTAGTTAGCATTTCAGTTGCAACAAAGGAAAGAATATTGATACAAACAAATTATGCCTATTATGGTATTAATTAAAACTGAAAACAAAAAAAAAATTGTATTTCTTATGCAAGAAAAATAAATTAAAGAGAATGGTATAGTGTTTGGATTGTTTTGGACTCTTTGAGTCAATACTTATAAATTCAGGCACTTTGCATTGTATATAATACGGTCTCTTGGTATAAAACAGTCTCTTGGTATAAAGAATAATATTTTCATTACTTTGACTAAGTATAAAACCTTTCAATTTATAATGTTGGTCTATATCTATGCAGAAGTGCTTTGAATCTATTTATTTTACCTCTCTTTTTATTGTATTTAGAAGCTTCTTTATTTCCTATCTTCATTATTTAAAATTTTGGGGAAAATAAATTGAGACGGAAGGCTTGACACTACCCTTAAAAATGGAGCATGCAAAAAAGTTATAAAAAGATATATTCTGTGCGTCTCAAATTAATTAAATTTTGATACTTTTTTTACTGTTCAAAATAGTTGAATTGTTCAAAGTTCAAAAAGAATATTTGAAACTTTTTTCATATTTGTCCTTTCATTTATTGAAGTTTTATATTTTTTAGAACATAAATTATACTACATATTTATTATTTCACGAAGGTAATAGTGGAAAGTTCAAATGCTTTTCTTAATATGTGTGCATTACCTCACCAATTCAGTTAATATGAGACGGAGAGAGTATATATTTTAAATTCAGAATATTAAACTAGATTATTCGCAAATTTAATAGATTATTTGTAAATTTAAGGAGTCATCCATCACCGTGCAAGGCCTGGTAAAATTACCTAGTGTATATAAAGAGAATTGGAAACCAGATTTTTATTTATCATTTTTTCTTAAATTTCAGTCAAAATTCTTAAAAAAAAAAAAAAACAGCGCTTAGAAAACGACGGTCGCTTCACTTGAAACAAAACCCTTTGCTTTTCATAGTTGCACCGTCGCTTCTTCTCCTTCCTCCCAACAATGATTCATCTTTGGCTCTTTGTCTTTCTCGATTTTCCCCTGGTTATTATTGTTGTTCGATTTAACCATCTTCGTCATAGCATCCGTCGATACAGAAGACCCCTCTTCCTCATAATGCTGTGAAACGACCAAACGATACACACATTTACTCTCATGCTTGATCCCTTTGAATCATTAAATTTTGCTCCTTTTCCACTGTTTCTCTTTGGAATTAGCAGTAACTAGAACTTAGCTTGCGTACAAAACCAACATGGTAAACTGATTGTCTTTACAACAGTTATTGGGTGAATCAGGAGATGAAACTCTAAATAGATGAACATATTCATGCGTCTCAAATATATGACATCTACAAAGTAGCTTTTCTTTGTCTCATCTTTTGTTTCCACAACAATATACTGGTATTTTAAAAATAATTATCACTAGGTGTTGCTATCGTGTTTTACTTCAAACTTCAGTTCTAATTATATGTGATTCACAGAAAGTTAGACAAAACCTGCATGTAAACATCAAAGTCTCTTTGACGCCCGAGGTGGATTGTATTTGGACGAATGCTTTTTCACCTCATATAACAGTAAGTGGAAAGGCATTCACGAAGAAATCTCTTTGAAAGCTTATTTAAAAGACGACAAAACAATTCAAGATGAAATATATCATAGATGGAACATAACAAAGGGACAATGGCAGTATGGATGCATTCCCTGAACCATCATAATTATCCTAATTTGGAACCGTGGATGATGTTAATCTTGCTGGTGATTATCTGGAAATTGTTGAAATTGCTGTTGAGGCTGGTTTAGGTGTTGTTAACAATGGTGAGAGTAGAGGCTTCAAAAGAAAGCATTTCTACTTACTTTCATGAGAAATCCTAGATACCTTAGACACGAGATCCTAAGAGCATTATTAATGTTAACTTTGTTGCTGCTGGTCCAGATTTTATTGAAATTATTATTGAGGTTGGTTTAAACAACTGTGAGAGAACTGAAAATGTTAATTCTGCTGGTGATGGTTCAAAAGTTTTTGAAACTGTGTTGAGGATTATTTAATTATTGTCAACAAACTGGTGAGAGCATCGATGCAAAAAATGGCGAGGCAGGGCGTTATGCTGATCACAACACTCTGCATCTCATCCACCAACGTCATGTTAACTTATGTATGCGTTCAATCATTTTGGTGTTCTATTCTTTTGAGGGAACTCCATGGAGCAAAGATAGCGAAAGCTCTTGATTCTATTTCTGGGATGTGTCAAGTTAGATCTTGAAACTTTGTCATTGAAGTGCTTCAAATGTTATTTGAAGTGAAGCTAGTTGCTTCAGCAGTTATTGAAGTGGACGGATTGTAATGTTTTTATTTAACAGTGATAATTTGGCATGGCAAACAGGACTTTGCAAACAGCTATTAGCAATGGTTGTTTAAACCAACGATTTGGTTTAAGACAAAAATTTATTCTCTTCTTATGTCGAATCTTACCAGTCTTATACTTTATGTAGTCGTTTGTTCCTCTCTGTGTTGTTCTGTGGTTATATTGTGCCCTTATTAGTTGTTTCATATGAAGATCTTCTAGAAACAACTTCTCTAGCTTTATGAGGTAGGAATAAGACATATACATACTCTACTCTAACATTGATTAAAGTATAAATTGTATTTTGATGTTTTTAAAATTGCTTATTTGAATATGGATCACGATGGAATGAAAATTGGTGTTCTCCCCTGAAATGTCTGAAACAAAGAGCTTTCTTGAACAAATCCTCGAATCATTGAACAAATCCGCTGTAACAACTTAGTTTCCTTGCCTTTAGGTGTTTGGGAAATGCCTTCACTTTCATATTTGTGTTTATCACTGTGTCTCAAATTGATTACTGTACCCGCAGGGGGCCTTCGCGGTCTCACCAGGTTACAGAGATTGGAAATTGGTCCTTTCTCAGAGATGATAGATTTTGAGGCATTCCAGTTGATCTTTAATGGCATTCAGCAGCTATCGTCCCTTCATAGATTAGGGGTGTACGGACGTGAGCACTTGGATTATCTGTTCTATCAACTTATGCAACTCTCTGCCCTATCAAATATCTATATGTGATTTCGGAATCGAGACTCTTCCTCATAGACTTGGCAACCTTACTTCTCTTGAAACATTGCATCTAATGAGGTGCAAATGGCTACGATAGGTGGACTTCTCAGATGCCATGCCCAAATTATGGTATGTGGAGATTAGTGATTGTGCATTGTTAGAAGCTCTATTGGATGGGCTCGGCAACCTTGTTTCTTTGGAACAGTTACGTTTATGCAATTGTGAAAAACTAGAGCTTCTGCCATGCAGAGAAGCCATGCGACGTCTTACTAAATTATGCAACCTGGAAATCGAAGGCTGCCCAGAGTTAGAAAATAGTTGCATCTGAGTGGCCCAAACTCCAAGCGGTCCAAAATTTCATGAAAGTTTATGTTTTTTTTTTTCCTTATAGGTAACTAGTTCCAAGGTCATGCTAGAATGTTGATGCGGTAAATCAAGTCAAAATTCATAAGTGGCAGGTAAATTTTCATTTAGACTTGTTAGAGCAATGCATTTTTTGCACTATATGTTACTCTAATACATCACCTCCTTGCTCTTTGACTTTATTAGCGTCAGCGTCAGCTGAGACCTCTCTCTCTCTGTCTATATATATATATATATATATACACACACATAAAAGGGAAGCTCCTAAGCTCAAAGTTGAATTACCATTTTGTCACTAAAGTAAATCAAAATATAATAAAGTGACAAATTAATTATAAATAGTAAATAGTAATAATTATTTTAAAAACTTTATCCATCCAAAATAACATTTATTCTTCTATCACCAATTAATCATAGTCCAAAACGTGAAGAAGTTAGAAAGTTGACAAATTATTCAATAAATGTTAGATTCAAAACTGAAATTGCATTCAGAGTAGTAATTATCCATTACTACTCTGAATTCAAAACTGAATAAGAAGGGTCAATTTTCATCATTATGTAGGAACTAGTTTCAAAATAAAAGTTGAATTTAAAAGGTCGTGGCTCATACGTGTTTGCACGTATGCTAAAACTAGTATAACTAAAAGTGGGAAGATCTTAAGCTTAAAGTTGGATTACCCTTTTGCCACTATATCATTACTTATTTAACCTTATGCCAGAATTTATTTTTCACTCACGGACCATGTCTGCCCTTCTACCTAAATCATGTATCTGACATAAAAGAAATTACGACAACATTTAGGATCAGATGATATATATATATATATATATATATAGATAGATAGATAGATAGATAATTAACCAACAATTAGGACGTCGTTAATCACGAAAAACCAACTTCATTTACATACATGTGGTTGCGCTGACTACCTAAATTCATCTTACATTGATTTATATTACCTAAATTCATTTACAACTTCATTTACATACAGTTTTCACAGTAAAACAAAAATCCCTATTCAATTTGCAGGGGATAGATTAGAACATTTTGCTTTAACGGTGCCTTTGGAGACTCGGATTTCATGAAGCTTGATGAGTTAGTTTTTGTCAAAAAAGATTGCAGATGGTGGATTTAAGATCAATACTTTTTTTTGCTATGAAATAGTTTTAATTTTCCCCCTATGTGTTGCTTTTACATCATCCTACTTATTACCCTTATCTCGTTAACTGTTCTTAATAAATTGAAAACACTCAAGGAACAATTCCAAGTCTTATATTATTGTTGTATCAAATTTCAGTGAGAGAGTTGAATTGGGAAATTTTGATGTTATTGATTGAGCTTGTTCCAGAATGAGAAAGACCTCATCTATATATACATGTCACCTAACTGTCACTACCACTAACATCCGTAACTGACTAATGAACAAATTAATCAGTACATAATTACATGGCTAAGTGTGCGATGAACTATTAATTCCAATATGTGGAGGTCGATATACGTCTTACTTTCATTTCTCAGGATATTTTCTCCATTCATCAAAACTCGCGATCGAGGGAAGCAAGACTGCTATTTTATGAATCTTATAGCAAAGAGTGCCCCATTGACTCTTAAAATGTTTCTAGCAGTACCTGTTCATGTTTTTTTTAGTGGTTGCTTGTAATGAGATGACTTTTACTGTTTCCGTGTTTCAGAATCATGATTGAAATAATGACATGGACCTCATATTTGAGAATTGCATCTCTAACTCATTTGCATTTGGAGATATTATTTCAACAAGTCATGCATCTTTACCACTTGTACATCCCTAATATCCCAAATAAATTCTCTCTTGAGAAAGTTTAATTTTCGTCTTTTGTGTGAGCGAGTTGATAAATGAACAAAATCAACCCCTTATGCATAGAACAAAATCAAAATCGAATTGGGTTCGGTTGATTAGCCGGGGGTGGGGGGTGTCATGTCCAGCATAAATTATGTCGTATATCACTCGAAAGAATGTAAGGACCTACACTTCATAAGACCGAACCAAGACTTTAAATTATGTTTTCGGAAGTTTTTGGCCTAGGGTGCCCACCAAGGGACCCTCCACGAACCGTAGTGCCCGCCACTGTCCATGAAGGGTCACATGGAGGGACCTTAGGCCTAGTATCCAGGCTGCCTTGGAGGTATGGCTCACCATGGACCATGGTGTGTCTCGTGGAGGGCACCTTCCTCTTGGCCTGCCTTGTTTTGCCCAAGGACGCACACCACAGACCTTACTATGGGTGTAGTGCATACGACAATCCATGATGTGTGTGCCTTGTAATGTACTCCATCAACTTTTCAAGCATGGTTACGCCGTAAGTTTATTTTGGTCATTTTCCTAATTTCTAACCTTTTAATGGACGATTTTAGACTATAATACCCTCCTAAATTTATACTAACCAATCCTAATGACTTTGGTGCATCCATAACACTTAGCCTCTCAAGATCAATCTTCCAAAAACTCTCAAATCCTCATTCAAGCTCAAGCCAAGAGTTCATCAAGAATCTTCAAGTTTCAAACCAATTTCATCTCTAATTCTTCAATTCTCTTTAAGTTATGTGAAATTCTTTCATTATTACCTTTAAATCATGGAGTCCAACCTATTTCTTATCTAATTCATCTATTTTCAAATTATGATCAATTAGGATTTTCATGATTTGATTTTCAAATGATGTTACTATGATATGGCTATGTTTAATGGTGAGGTAAGCATTACTTTCAATCCTCTTGAATTACATAAATTTCATGAGAACATATATGCATAATTAGCTTACCCATATGTATTTCTTTCATTACTTACATTGTATGCTTATGATATGTCAAGAAGGCTAGTTTGGGATATAAGTCTCATAAGGACTCTTATCAATTCCTTAATTGTATCACAATCAAGTCTTTCGGCCTATCAACCATCCAATTTGTGCTCAATTAATCATATCTTTCAAGAGGGGTTTAGACAATCCTTAAGAGGACTATTAATTAGACCAATAATTTGAGTTCAATTACGAAGACTCTCAGGACCATCAAGTTTCATCAACATCATCATCATGCTCAATCACAACCACAATCACAATAATATTGTCAAGACTTTAGACTCAATTCCTAGATTCATTTGTGCAATCTTTTATGAAATAATATCTACTGTTTATGAAATAACTTACGTAAAAATAATTGTTCAGTAATTCAAGTTTATGATGATTATTAAGCATGTAAAATACATAGCATATATAGTTTACAAAAAACCCTTCAAAGAAATATGCATAGAGATCTCACTTTCAGACTCTTTCTATTACCATCAATGGGGCACATAAAAGGACAATTGCATGATTTAGTTTAGCCTTACATACCTTAAAAATTGATATTACTATAAGAGTTTGAAGAACGCTTACTTTCTTGAGGAATTTTTTTTATCTTGGAATCTTGATGCTTGTTCTTGAGGAAAATATTGGTCGAAGGACTTCTCTTTGATTGTTGACTTAGAATCGTTAGAGTTCTTGATGAAGAACCCTAATTCTTGAAAAAAGAAGAATAAAAAAATCCTCTCTTGAAATTCTTGAATTCATTTTCTTGAAACCCTAGGTTATGATTTAAGATTTCTCTTATATATTCATGAATAGGTGAAGAAATTTGGATTGGGAAGCTTGAAATTTATGAAAAATAATTTATCGTGATGATAAATCTTGAAAGCTAACCTTAATTTGATGATTTTCATATCTATTCTTGAGTGTTTAAGTTTAGGAGTCAAGAAGAGAGTTTTACTTATGAAAAATTGACGTTTTATGAGTTTTGGGACATGAAAATTAACCCCAAAGTTTATACGATAAAAATACCCTCAAAATGTAATAAAAGGACGTCATTTAATTTATTCAGAAGAGTCTGTCCTACTCCATGTTGGGGAGCTGTTGCAGACCTTCGGACAACTTTGCACATCTCCAATAAAATGGTCATAATTGTTTACTTCGAATTCCAATTAAGATGAAATTAGATGTGTTGAAAAATTAATTCAAAGATCTTTAATTGTAACACCCCATTTTTTTAAGCTAAGAAAAGTCATCCTTCATATGATATAGGATTTTAATTGAGGATTCTTAATTGGGCATATATATTAAAGTCAATTTCTTAATATGAGAATATAATTGGACATGATATGTGATCGTTGTTTTAATGTAAGATTTTATAAAAGTTAGGTGAATCAATGACTTGTAAGTTGTATAAGAATCATCAAGAAAGTCATGAAGTTAGGATTATCTTCCAAGATTCATTTTCAAGGTAAGTTAATCTTCATAAAATTTCAATCTACCCAACCCGAATTTCTTTATCTATTCATGAATATCTAATAGGATTTTAAATCATAACATAGGGTTTCAAGAAAATGAATTCAAGAATCCCAAGAAAGGATTTCTTGACTAAAACAAATTCAAGAATCCCAAGAAAGGATTTCTTGACTCTTCTTATTCAAGAATTATGGTTTTTCATCAAGAACTCTAAAGAGACTTAGTCAAGAACTCAAGAATCAAAGAGAATTCTTTTAACCAATGTCCTTCCAAGTTCTTTTACTTTAAAAGAATTACCAAGATTAAGGATTTTCTCCAAGAAAGTGAGTATTCATCAAACTTCGATGGTAATATCAACTTTTTAGGTATGTAAAGTCTATCTAAAAGCGTGTAATTTTTCTTCTATGTCCCTTAATGTAAAGTTAGGGTGCAAGATTGATAATTAGATTCTTGAATGGTGATTTCTTGAAAGTTTTCTTGAATATTGTCTTTAAATTCTTGAATATTATCTTTATTTCATAAATATACTCTTTAAGTTAGTACTGGGTATGTTGTTGTTGTTGTTATTCTTGTTGTACTCTTTAAGTTATATTTTGTATCCTAGATTAATGAACATCATACTTAAAGTTTACTGTATACATGCATTATTATGTGATTGTGATTTAATGCTTATAAATTCTCTCTGTAAAGATTTGAAAAATGAACTTAGGGGAATGTTTAGAGTCTTGATTTTCTAAATATGATGTTTGACTAGGTCTGAGCTCTTAGGTGAGTGTATTGATGATTGTAATAGCTAAAAAGAGCATTGATAGAGTTGAGTGAATATTTATTGTTGACTTGAAAGGATAGTCTTGCCTTTGAGTTGATAGATGATGAGATGAGGTGAGTGTTCTTGCCTGTAGGGGTTGAATGATGGAAGTTCTTGATGGATTGATAGACTTATGATCATATTGAGTCCTGGAGGAGTATTAGCACCGAAATAGATAAGAGTGAGTCCCACTCGTACTCATTAACTACATGGTCAGCGTAGGAGAGGATCGGACAGTGAAAATGGATATTTTCTTTATCCCAAAAGAGGACTTAATAGAATTTCTGATCCACTGACAGACTTGTCCTTTATCTCGGTAAGGTACTGGATAGATGTGACAATGACATCTCTTTATTATATCACTACCGGCTCATAGGTAGTGATTGTCAGTTATAAAAACTTTCAGATAGGTTACATGGTGATAGAACTCCGATGTGATGTGATTATTTGATGTTTTGATGGATAGTGAGGTGATAAAGTCTTGTCCTTTACTCTGAGGTGAGGATGAGTGATTGATGAGTGATCACTATATTATTCCATTTACTTTAGCCCATTTCACATATAGTACATTCCACGTACTAATGCCCCTTTGGCGCTGCATCATTTTATGATGCAGATTTTGTAGACAAAGGACTTCAGTGGGCTCATCGTTGAGGTTTAAAAATTCCTGACAAGGATTTGGTGTGTGCTCCCTTGCCTTAAGAGGACATATTTATTTCTTTTCTTTCCTTGAGTTAATTTACTGGATTGTGGTAGCCATAGCCTGTCATGGTACCTCCGTAGATGATAGTTATAGAGGCTTCATAGACATAGATAGTTGATAGTTGAGGTTGGGATTGATTATTGTTTCCCACTTCTTATTTATATTGAATTGCTTATTTTCTTACTCTACATGATAGGGATTGTGATAGTCCACTGATAGTATATTTTCTCTTATTATCTTTCACATATGAGTTGATTGAACAAATGCAATGAGATTAGGTGGTTCGCTTGGGGGCTAGCAATAGTCTCCGGGTGCCAGTTACGTCTAGGTTACCCTCCTGGGGTGTGATATTAATTTGATATATTATTGTAAGATACCTAAATCATTATATTTTAGGAGATATGATCATTTGAAGTTGAGCCTTCTACATACGAAAACTTAGTCGGGGGAAACTATTTGTACTTGGCTTGATGTAAAAGATCCTTATGACACTAAATTACATCAATATTTTAAATACATAGGAATTAATCCTCGTATATATATATATATATATATATATATATATATATATAAAACCTAAAATTTATTGGTCCGTCTAACTTTTATAAGATCTCACATAAAAAATCACTAAGAAAGTTTTTAACTTAACTTCGTACTAGAGGGTTCTTATGACCTTAATTTATCTCCAAATATATTCTCATACTAATAAATTGACTTTAACACTTGTACTGAATTAGGAATCATTGATTGCAACCTTATATCATATAAAGGATGGCTCAATCTTAGCTAAAAAATTGGGATGTTACACTCGTCTTCATAGGCTCGATGTTTGTGGGCAAACCTCTGCCCTCGCCGAGATATTGATTCTGTTGAGCTCTATGTTTGCGAAATACAAAATTTCTGAAACAGTTTTTAATCTTCAAGTGATGGGTTTCATCATCTTCATCATTTTTAATATTCTAAGACTGGTTTTAGAGAGATTTCTAAAGGACTTTCAAGACAAGGCTTTTGGGTGATGTGTTTTTGACCTACATCTTCAATTCCCATCATTAATTTGTGATTTTAACATGAAAATTAGAAACTTTAATCGGAGAAATTGGAGTTTTCTTGGACATTAATTTGTGATAGAAAAATGGTGATTGTGAATTAATTTTAACTCCTCTTTGAAAACAGTTTTCACCATCAGATTCCTTCTTACTTGGAGAATGTTTTCATGTAAAATATTTAGATTCAGTGAGCCTTTTTTGGGATGAAATTTTTGGATCATTTTGTCCTTTTCACCCATATTGGTTGATTTTAGTTTCATTGGCTTCGCATTGAGATTTTGAATTCAGATTTGACTAGATTATGGCATTTTGAGTCTGAACTCAAGGGAGAAAGCTCTAATTTTTGCTTTATTTTACTATTGATTGAGGCAAGTTGATTCCTACACCATGTTAAGGTTACTCGAATACTACATTTACTTTACTTGTAACTTACAATGATTAGGGAATTATTGTCGGCTAAGTTGAACTTGTAAATTGTGAGAATTTGATTGGATTGTGAAATCAACTTATAATGTGATAGTGAAGGTTAGAGATTGATATGTTTTAACTTGTGTTTTGTTATTTGGAATCTTTTGTGATATAAGAATGTGGATTGTGGATCCTGTATGTTTGATCATATTAGACACTGGAAATATTGTTGTTGATTTTCACTAGTGGGTTAGACAATTGATTATAAACTTGGAACAGATCGATCATTATATCTTGTATATTGTGATATTTGACTTGAATTGATGTATATGTTGTAAAGTGGGATCCTATATGCACTCCTCATTATTGCATCATATGAATATGTGCATTCTTGTGTTAAAACCCGTAAGTCCTTAATTGGTTCAATTTGGTAAAGTTTGGGACCAAATGTACATCTCTTCTAAAGTGTGGTCTTTA
>JAABOM020059559.1:0-12691 GCA_011800125.2 Solanum clarkiae
TAAATATAACACAAATCTCTCAACTCTCCTTATTTTTCTTAACTCCCACACCTCACTCCCACTATAACACAAACTTCCTTACCTATTCTTTATATACAGTAAAAGATTATAATTAAGGCATAAGTTTTTGAAGTCAAGTTTAAGTGAGGATTAAGATTAAAAATAGATTTCAAAAAAAAAAAAAAAAAGAAGATAGAGTACACACATCAAAAAAGGAGAGACGCACAAAAAAGAAGAAAACTTTTGATTCGGGTTTGGCTCTGGTTCGAGGTTTGTAGGCTTCTCCTTTAGTCAGTTCATCATACAAGTTCTTACTCAATTCTATTTTTCTCTCTCTATAACTCTTGTTTTAGTCAAATTGGGCACAAAGTTATATAAACAATTTCTTATAATACTTAGTGTGCTAAGTCGACTATTATGTAAGATCAATTCCTTGGTATGTTTGGTATGTTCTTGAATATCGTTGATTTATTTCCTTGTAAAGTTTGTTCATTAGCAGAGATTGGTGACTAAAAGAGGAGTATTAGACATACACTAATTTAAGGATAATTATCTATTAAGAATGGCTAATTGCAAAGCACTAGTAACGGATAATAAGGAATCTTGAATGTAATGCAATATGTATTTAGAATCATCATTTTTAGTTTAGAGCTCAAATATTGAAATTATATTCTATCTTCGTAGTAAGCATGTATCATTCTTAGGATGTAGGAAAATTTGTGAAGTACAATACCTTGGTCTGTAAATCTATGTGAGTCTATATTTTTGGAAGTTGTTTTTCTTGGTAAAATGTATTTGGTAACAGAAGTTTTCTAGGTTAAGAAGGAGGAAAAGGTATGGAAAAACAAAAATCCACCACAAATTACTTTGGGCCAAAATACAGTAACGTAAGTACTTTAAAATACACTTCAAACTTTTATATTTAAGAAATAAAATTTCATTTACTTAACGATTGTCAGTTTTTTCTTTCTTTGCAAAATATAATAAGAAATAATAAATGGAGCTAAATTCCTATTTTATTTTCTATTATAATCAAGCTGCAAACATAGATATTAGTTTTATTTTTTAATATATTGTGGAAAAACTAAGTGTATATTTTAAATTGATTATGGATATCAGGACCCAAGCCTAGGATATAAACGTGACACGGTGAATGGGGAACCTGAAGGGACCCCAAACAAGCCTCTTAACATATCATTACACATCCTTGGTTGCGAAAGCAAGTAAACAACATTAAGAGAACATAAAGTAAGGGTAAAGGGGTTAAGGGAGTCTTTCATAGCTTAAAAACATACAAGAGTCAAGAGAGTCAAAGCTCAAAGCATCATTACATAAACTTGTCCAACAACACCTCTAAGCTTAGATTCGATCGGGAGCCAAGACAACCTTCTGGGCTCACCCTTTAGTATCAAAGTGCAACATAAAGAGATAACAAAAGTAAAAGAGCAAAGCTAGTGTCCCCGAACATGAGGACTCACCAATAGCTTATCTTCAAGAGAACTAACTAGCCATGTGGAGGAGGAAGATAATCGAGTGGAGCTTCGGTTCCTACATGGTAACATCATGTAGGCATAGAGTATGCGTTGGTACGTTTGAATGTACTAAGTATGTAGGATACAATGCAACAAGAGATAAGCGACATAATCAAAATAGTTAATTAGGCAATGAATGAGGATAGTAGCAATATGACATGCATGAGTGATGTTTGAAGTAAAACATGCTTATATAGAACATATTACATATGTAGGAAGAGACCACCTTTACAGACCAAGCAAATTAATACTTGGAATCTAAGGTATGACTACCCCTTAAGAAGTGATTGAGAAATTTACTCCTCAATTGGTTGATGGGCATACCACCCGCCATCATAGTGGTCAAGTTATATGCCCCTCAACGTGGTAGATGAGCATGATCACCCCCCATCAAAGTGATTGAGGAATATACCCCTTAATTGGTAGATGGACATACCACCCCATCATAGTGGTTGAGTCATAACACCTCCTCAACTAGGTATGGTCAACTTACAACATTATGGATACTTTTCATGAGATCAACACATACATACATTCATCTCATTATTATAAAGTTACTTAACTCATATGCCATGCATTAGATCTTCAATGTCTCAAGATTCCATAACTAGATATTTTATCAAATACTTGGCGGGTGTATAATGCTAGTACAAAATCATGCCATTCAATAGAGAAATCATGTGAGAAAAATAAATATAAATCCATCCATCAATACTTGGTAATACCCTCATGCAAGATACATCAAAACCTATAACCAAATCACATAGTGGATCATAGAGTCATTGCTCAAAACATGCTTAAACAGTCACATTTTATAAAACTCCAACATAGTTTATAATCAAATTTCATAGTAAGTGTCACGACCCAAGCCTAGGGCCTAGAAATGACACGGCGCATGGGGAACCCAAAGGGACCCCAAGCAAGCCTCTAAACATATCATTACACATCCTTGTCATGGAAGTAATAAAATACAACAAGAGATAGTAAATAGGGACAATGGAGCTTAGGGACAACTTCCATGTTATAAACATCAAGAGTCAAAAGAGAGTCAAAGCTCATAGCATAATACAAAATATGTCTAACAACACCTCTAAAACTTAGATACTTCACAAGGGCCAAGACAAGCTATCGGGCTCAGCCTCATAGTCAATATATACATAAAAGACGATAGTCTTTGAACATAGTATGAGATCAGAAACATCTTCCTCGAAATAGAGGACTCACTAAAGAGCTTGAGAGAAGTCGTACTAGCCAGGTGGAGGTGGATGATCAAGTGGGCCTCAGGTTCCATCATGGTGACATCATGTAGGCATAGAGTATGTCTTAGCATGGTTGGATGTACTAAGTATGTAGGATGCAATGCAACAAATGATTAGAACCATAATCAAAATGCATAACATAGACAATGGGTAAGCATATAGTAATATGACATGTATGAATGATGCTTGAAGTAAAACCATGCTTATATAAAAAATAATACATGTGTAAGGAGAGACCATTATTAGTGCATATCCAAGGCCTACCACCCCCTTGGAGAGGCGAACGAGGTACGAACCCCTCAATAGGTTGATGAGTTACAAACCCTCCAATATGGTTGATGGAGTACAAACATCCCCAACATGGTTGATGGAGTACAAACATCCCCAACATAGTTGATTGAGTACAAACCCCCCGACATGGTTATCAAGTTACAAACCCCTCGATGTGGCTACACAGGCCTACCACCTCCCGAGTGAGGTGACCTAGGTACAAACCCCTCAAAAAGGTTATCTGGGCCTATAACCCCGCGAGTAAGGCTTGGTCAATTCCCAACACTGTAGAGATAATATCATATACATACAATCCTTTCATTATCATATAGTCATTCAACTCATAAAACACATATTGGACCTTCAATTCCTCAAGAAATCATAATCCGAACGTTTTATCAGACACTTTGTGGGTGAGTAGTGCTAGTATAAAATCATGCAATTCAAGAGTGAAATCATGCTAGAAAATTCAATGTAAAACCGTCAATAGATATGTGGTAACACCCTGAAGCCATATAAATCAAAGCCCTTCAGCAAATCTCACAATAGACCATAAATTCATAGCTCAAAACATGCTAAGACAACCATAATTTCATGAAACCCAACATAGTGTGAAGTGAAATTCATAATAGATAAGACCCATGAGTAAATCAACTTTAGATTATGTAATTTTAGGTAAAAGAGAGCTTAGGTATCATGGGTGGAAAGAACCCATGAAAGAAACCCACATACCTTAGCTTTGGAGAATAACTTGATGAAGATTGGAGATGGAGACTTGAAGCTTGAATGAGAACCTTAAGATCTGGATGAGTTTTGGGACTTGAATTTAGGAGTGAAATATTTGGCTAAGTGTTTGAGTGGGTATTGTGGAATGTTTTGAATGATATGAGGGTGAAATACGACTAAGTATAGGTATTTTCATGTTTGGGAGCACTTAGGCCCAAGATCCAAAGGCCTTGGACTAGACAAGACAAACAATGCACAGACTACACTATACCGTGCCCTTGGCGCGTCGCGCTAGGGGCGCGAATCGTCTCTGAAAATGACATTTTTGCGATTTTCAAATTTTGCTATAGTTGCTCTTAAATTGGGTTTATACCCACTTTTCACTCAATTTGACACCTTAAACAAGAATATGAAGTCAGATTTTGGATATCACGCATGGATTTTGAGATATATAAAAATTACGATTTCGGGCAATTTCGAGGCACATTTTCGGGCACTTTTTGGAGTCATTTCAATATCTCCCCTTTGGGAACATTAGTCCCTATATTTCAAAGAAATGTATATGAGAGATACAAACATGACAATTTTAGCCCACATAAGGATGCAACAATGCATTTAAACATCATTTCAAAAATCTCACCAGAAATGTAAAATCATCATGTACTTGTCAATTTAAACATGAGCATATTCAATGACATGAGAGGTGAACTTAAGACTTAAGATCATATAAAGGACTTAGAGAAATACCTTAGGCTTGAGTGGAGTGGAAAAGATAAGGGTCTATCTTTTGCATATCCGCTTCAGTCTACCCAATAGCACCTTCGACTTGTTGGTTACTCCAAAGGACCTTAACGGAAACCAGTTCCTTGTTCCTCAACCTCTTCATTTGCCTATCCAAGATCTCTACTGGAACTTCTTCATATGTCAAGTTGTCCTCAACTAACCCCACAACATCAAGAAGTACAATAGCATAAGGATCACCCACAAACTTCCTCAACATAGACACATGAAAGACCGAATGAACCAATTTCATTTCTCTAGGAAAATCCAACTTGTAGGCCATCTTACCAATCCTTCTCTAACCCTATAAAAACCCACATATCTAGGGCTTAACTTGCCATTTTTACCAAAATAGACCACACCCTTCATGGGTGACAACTTCAAGTGAACCCAATCTTCGACCTTAAGTTCAAGATCCCTTTCCCTCACATTGGCATAAGACTTTTGGCGACTTTGGGATGTTTTCAACCTTTGGGATGTTTTCAACCTTTCTCTAATCATCCTAAAATTCTCAAGAGCCTCCATAACCAGAATTAGTTAACAAAGCCACCTTTTCAACCTCAAACTATCCAACCGGTGATCTACAACGTCTACCATAGAGGGCCTTAAAAGGAACCATACTGATGCTAGAATGATAGCTATTGTTATATGCAAACTCAATCAATGGAAGATGATCATCCTAACTACCCTTAAGCTCCAACACACAATTCCTAAGCATGTCCTCAAGTGTTTGGATAGTTCTTTAGGCTTGGCCATCCATTTGAGGGTGAAAGGTTGTACTAAGCTTTACCTTAGTTCCAAGACCTCTTTGGAAGGACCTCCAAAAGTGTCAAGTGAATGGTGCACCACGATCTAATGTGATGGACAAAAGAACCCCATGCAACCTCACCAAGTCATGAATGTACAACCTAGCATATCTTCAGCCCCATATGTAGTTTTAATCGGTAGAAAGTGAGCCGATTTTGTCATCCTATCAACCACAATCCATATGAAATCAAAACCCTTTCTAGTCATGGGCAACCCAACCACAAAATCCATATTAATCTCTTCCCACTTCCAAGTAAGAATCTCTATGTCTTGGGTTAGGCCACCAGACCTTTGATGTTTGACTTTGACTTGTTGGCAATTATGGTAACTGGACACAAATTTTGCAATGTCCTTCCTCATGCCTTCCCACCCATATACCTCTCTCAAATCCCTATACATCTTAGCAGACTCGGGGTGAATAGAATAAGAAGAACTATGAGCCTCATCAAGAATATTTTCCTTCAAGCTATCAAAACAAGGCACACACAACCTACCTTGGTACCTAAGGGCACCATCTCCCCTTTAGGAGAAAACCTCTACCTTACTATATTTTACCAATGCCTTCAATTCCACCAAAGTGGGATGAAGATCTTGCTTAACTTTCACCTCCTCAACCAATGAAGATTTAGAACCATCATCAACAACAACACCCTCATTATCAACTTCTTCCAACCTAACCCCCGATCTAGCCAACCGATGGACCTCCTTAGCCACTTCTATTCCACCATAATCAACATGAGCTAGGGTACTCATAGACACTCTACTCAAAGCATCTGCTACCACATTAGCCTTACCGAGATGATAATACACACTCATATCATAATCCTTAAGAAGTTCTAACCACCTTCTTTGCCTCAAGTTGAGATATTTTTGGGTGAAGACATATTGGAGGCTCTTATGATCGATGAGCATATCAACATGCACCCCATACAAATAATGACGCCATATCATTAATGCAAATACCATAGAGGCTAGATCAAGATCATGGGTAGGATAGTTCTTTTCATGCACTTTGAGTTTCCTAGAAGCATAGGTTATGACCTTACCATTTTGCATTTGAACACAACCCAAACCAGCTGAAGCATCATAATACACCACAAACCCCTCTAGCCCTCCTGGTAGTGACAATATAGGAGCGAACACAAGCTTATCTTTCAAGATTTGGAAGATCTTTTGCACTCATCGATCCACACAAACTTAGCTTTCTTTTTGGTCAATTTTGTCATTGGAGAAGCAATAGTAGAGACCCAATTCACAAACCTCTGATAGTAACCCGCTAAACCCAAGAAACTCCTAATATCTGAAGGGTCAATGGTCTAGGACAATTTCTAATCACATATGTCTTTTCAGGATCCACCTTAATACCATCCCCGGGCACCATATGACCTAGGAAAATAACTCTTTCAACCAAAACTCATGCTTCTCATATTTTTCAGACAACTTCTCTTCCCTCAATCTTTACAACACTACCCTCAAATGACCCATATGCTCCTCCTCACTATGTGAGCAGATTAAAATGTCATCAATGAAGACCATACGAAATGAATCAAGGTAGGGTTTGAAGATCCTATTTATAAGATCCATGAAGATAGTCGGTGCATTGGTTAACCCAAATGATATCACAACAAACTCGAAATTCCCATACCTAGTCTAGATGGCTATCTTGGGAATATCATACTCCTTCACCTTCACTGGATTATACCCGGACCGAAGATCAATCTTAGAGAACTGGCTAGCCCCTTGCAGTTGGTCAAACAAATCAACAATCCTTGGAAGAGGATACCTATTCTTGATGGTGATCCTATTATGTTGACGGTAGTCGATACACATTCTAAGAGACCTATCCTTCTTCTTCACAAACAATACTGGTGCACCCTAAGGTGATTGGCTAGGTCTAATAAAACCCTTCTCCAACAAGTCCCTCAATTGTTCCTTCAACTCCATTAACTCCGCCGGGGCCATATGGTGAGGGGGAATAGAAATGGGTTGAGTATCGGGAAGGAGATCTATACTAAAGTCTATTTTCCTTTCGGGAGGAACACCAGGAAGGTTGTTTGGAAAGGCATCAAGAAACTCATTTACAACCGAAACCGACTCTGTAGGAAGGACTTTGGACTCCATATCTCTAGCCCTTATAAGATGATAAAGACACCCCTTGGAGATTAACTTATGGATTTTAATGCAAGAGATGAATATACCCTTGACTACCACACCCTTGACTACCATATCATGACTCTCCCACTTAAGAACGGATTCATTTGGGAATTGGAATTTGACCCTACGGGTTCTACAATCAATAGAGGCATAGTATGCATGCAACCAATCCATCCCAAGAAAGATATCAAAATCAACCATATCCAATTCAACAAGATCACAAAGTAATATTTTATGCAAAATGCAAATGGGACAATTCCTATAGACCTTTCTAGCAACAATAGATATAGCAATAGGAGTAGACACCTCATATGACTCACAGAACAATTCGGTTCAACATGGAACTTTTTGGCAACAAAGGGGGTAACAAAAGAAGAAGTGGAACCCAGATCAATCAATGCATACATATCAAAATTAAATATTTTCAATATATCGATAACAACGTCAAGCACTTCATCAACCTCTTGTGTCCCATGTAAAGCATAAAATTGATTGTGCCTTGGGGCACCATCTTGTTGGCCAACTCTCCCCAAAGGAATAGTATTAGCACCTTGTGGATGAACCTCCTTACCCTTGTTGCAATGTTGAGGGCAATCCAACATCTTATGCCCAAATTCTCCACACTTATAACACGCATTAGTATCCCTCAAGCACGGACCACTATGACCCTTACCAGATTTCGGACACCCACCATTAGGAACCACAGCCCCAACACCTTGGTCCCTTGGAAAATCATTGGAAACCCTCTTATGAAATGTATCAGAAGACCCTCGGCCTTGATGAAACCGGCCACCCTTTCGACTATGGAACTTTCCCTTAAAACGGGACCTCTTGGCCTCATGAGCCCTTCTCTTCCTCAACTTCTCCTCCTCCATTTATTCGGCATAGGTCATCAAATGAGACAAATCCATGTTGCTAATCAACATAGCAGACCGACACTCCTCACTCACCAAGTCGGAAACACCCTTCACAAATTTTTTCATCCTAGACCTTGAGTCGGCCACCAAGTGTGGAGCATATTTTGAAAGTTGGTAGAACTTGAGGATGTACTCCCTTAAACTCATAGACCCTTGTATAAAATTCATAAATTCCACCAATTTAGCTTCCCTAAGCTCAAAAGTGAAGAATGGATTAAGGAAAGCCACCTTAAACTCCTCCCAAAATACCACATTATTGACCCCCTTCTCCTTTTTCTATTGATTGTACCATATTTGTGCAACCCCTTTAAGTTGGTCGGCCACCAACTCCGCCTTATCCTCCAAGCTCACACCCACGGTAGCCAAAATCTTGTAAACCTCATTAATTAATTCTTGATAGTCCTCATTCACCTTTGACCCATGGAATTTCGGAGGATTCATCCTCATAAAATCTCTCACCCGAGATGCTGGTGTAGGAGCATGAGGGGCTTTGGGCCCTTCGTTGGCTTGATTAGCCACAACGTGTGCAAGCAAAGTAAGAGCATCCCGAAGCTCTCCATTAGCCGGTTGCTTCTCGGGTGTACGGACTCTTCTTCCTCTCATATTAGGCATGATCAGACATAGTAAAGGACAATCATTAGGGGGGAAAACCTTACCTCAACTTCTTTAGCACGACATTGACTAAGAAGAAGGGAAACATTTCCAAAATTTCTTATAGCCTTTTGCTCATAGTTGTGGTGCACAACACAATCATAAACAATACTCTAATCAACACGGTGTATTGGATGCCGATGACCTAACAACCTAGCACTCCGCTATCAAGTTTGTCACGACCCAAGCATAGGGCCTAGATGTGACATGGTGCATGGGGAACCCAAAGGGACCCCAAGCAAGCCTCTTAACATATCATTACACATCTTTAGTTGCGGAAGCAGTAAAATATAATAAGAGATAGTAAATAGGGACAACGGGGCTAAGGACAACTTCCATAACATAAACATCAAGAGTCAAGAGAAAGTCAAAGCTCATAGCATAATACAAAACATGTCCAACAATACCTCTAAAACTTAGATACTTAGTGGGGGCCAAGACAAGCTACCGGGTTCATCCTCATAGTCAACATATACATAAAAGAAGTTAGTCTTGGCACATAGTATGAGATCATAAACATCGTCCCCGAAATGGAGGACTCACCAAAGAGCTTGAGCGAAGTCATACTAGCCACGTGGAGAAGGATGGTCAACTGGGGCTCCAGCTCCTACATAATTACATCATGTAGGCATAGAGTATGCGTTAGTACATTTGGATGTACTAAGTATGTAGGATGCAATGCCACAAGTGATAAGCACCATAAGCAAAATGCATAACATAGGCAATGGGTAAGCATATAGCAATATGGCATGTATAAATGATGCTTGAAGTAAAATCATGCTTATGTAGAACATAATACATTTGTAAAGAGGGAACAATACTAGTGTATATCCAAGGCCAACCATCCCCTTGGAGAGGCAAATGAGTTACGAATCCCTTAATAGGTTGATGAGGTACAAACCTCTCAACATGGTTGATGGAGTAAAAACCTCCTAACATGGTTAATCGAGTACCAACCCTCTAACGTGGTTATCAAGGTACAAACCGCTCGACATAGATGTATGGGTATACGACCTCTCGAGCGAGGCGATCGAGGTACAAACCCTTCAACAAGGTTACCCGGGCCTACAACCCCCCGAGTGAGGCTTTGTCAATTCCCAACACTATAGAGATAATATAATATACATACATTTCTTTCATTATCATATAGTCATTCAACTCATAAAACATGCATTGGACCTTCAATTTCTCATGAAATCATAATTTGGACATTTTATAAAACACTTGGCGGGTGTGTAGTGCTAGTATAAAATCATGCAATTCAAGAGTGATATCGTGCTAGAGAATTCAATGTAAAACCATCAATACTACTTGGTAATATCCTCAAGCCATATACAACAAAGCCCTTCATCAAATCTCACAATAGATCTTAGATTCATAGCTCAAAATATGCTAAGACAACCATAATTGCATGAAACCCTAACATAGTGTGAAGTGAAATATATAATAGATAAGACCAATGAGTAAATCAACTTTAAATCATGCAATTTTAGATAAAAGAGAGCTTGGGTATCATGGGTGAAAGTAACCCATGAAAGAAACCCACATACCTTAGCTTTGGAGAATTACTTGATTAAAATTGAAGATGGAGACTTGAAGCTTGAATGAGAACCTTAAGATCCGGATGAGTTTTGGGAATTGAATTTAGGAGTGAAATATTTGGATAAGCATTTGAGTGAATATTGGGGAATGTTTTAAATGATATGAGGGTGAAATATGGCAAAATATAGGTATTTTCATGTTTGGGAACACTTGGCCCCAAGACCCAAAGGCCTTGGATCAGACAAGAAAAACAGTGCACAAAATACACTGTAATGCGCCCTTGGCGCGTTGCGCCAGGGGTGCGGATCATCTCTGAAAATCGCATTTTTGTAATTTTCAAATTTTGCTACAGTTGCTCTTAAATCGGGGTTAGATCCATTTTCCACTCAATTTGACCCCTTGAATAAGAATATGAGTTGGATTTTTGATATTACGCATGGATTTTGAGATATATAGAAATTACGATTTTAGGCACTTTCGAGACACATTTTTGGGCACTTTTTTGGGTTGTTTCAGTAAGAGATACCCATAGATAATCTAAGTTTAAATCATGCAATTTAGGTAAAAAGGAAGATTAGGCACCATGGGTGAAAGGACCCAATGGTTGACATCCACATACCTCAGTTAGGAAGATTTCCTTGATGAAGATTTTACTGAGAATTTGAAGCGTGAATAAAATCCTTGAGATCCAGAATGAATTTTGGACACTTGAATTTGGGTGAAATATTTTTCTAAGTGTTAGAGAGGGTTCTGGGGAATGATTTTTATGATATAGAGTTGAAATATGACTACGTATAGAATTCCATAATCCTTCTTTTTTGTTCCGCCAATGTGGAAATCTTGCTAGAGAATGGCTGGAGGATAAAAGTTTTTAGTTTTATGGGTTATTTGAGAATCTAACAATTTAGGGGAACTCCTATAATCTACACTTTTGACAGTCTTTTTACCATCATCAACCTTTACCTCAAATATCAAAGAAACCCATTTTCATGTTCCATTTTTCCTTCTCTTGGAACCCCTTTTTCAAAAAATAGAGCAATCTTCAAAACCTCAAAACCAGGTTCAGTTTCAAGAATTGAAAAAGAGAAGTTCGGTGGAATTGAATTAGAGACGTTGTTTGGAGGTCAAAATTGGGTTAAATTCACAATTCTAGGGTTTGCGGGGGATCGGGAGCTGATTAAGCGAAGTGAATGCAGTAACGACAACCAAACGATCGTCTTCGAATCTTCTCCTCCTTCCGGCGTCAATTGACAACACTTGAATCTTCTTCTTCTCTGGCTTTGGCACCGACAGTGCTTCTTAGTTTCAGAGGCTAGTTTCAAGAATTTCAAGAAATACTATGAATTACCTAGAAAAATTTGGTTTCAGATTGTGAATAAGAGTTTTCCGGCGAGCAACAGTTTCTGGCGTAATTTCCAGTCATATTCTCCTGCAGCTTCCAGGTGATATCCTCCAAACTCTCCTCTGTTCAATACTTTCTTGACTGCAATATTTCTATATTGATCTTGTTTTGTGTTTTGGAGTACTCTGTCGATTTTTGAATATTATAGAATTCTTGCAGTTGACACTCTTGCTTTTTTATCCTGTTTTATTTGTATTTCTTGGTCGTATCACTGTTCTATTTGTAGCTCTTGTTCCAATTATTGTTAGATATTTGCATTTCTAGTTGCTTGTTGTTTCCTTGATGCCTGGTCCTTTTTGCTTATATCTTATCCGTTCTTATCGTGAATGTGCGCTGTATAGCACATCTTCCTATTGTTGGTAGTTTTCTGGTTATTTTCTATCTTACTAGTATACTCGCTAGTTTGTCTACTATTTTACTTATATTTTTTTCTGTATCTTGTAGCTAAGAGAATCTTTAGTTCTTAGTTACTGGCGTTCAGGACCCCATGGTAGACTAGGGTCATGTCATCGGTCGGGGTTGAGGGTTAGGGGTAGGGCTGGTAAGGGAGACTCGGGGTTATTCAATTTAAGGGTCGGGTTGTGGAATATAGGATCACTTACAGGGAAATCCATAGAGCTAGTGAAGTGTCTTAAGAGGAGACATATTAAT
>JAABOM020059560.1:0-12688 GCA_011800125.2 Solanum clarkiae
ATTTGAGGGTTGTGTTGCAAAGGTTGAGGGAGGAGAAATTGTATGCTAAATATGAAAAGTGTGAATTTTGGTTGAAGGAGGTCGCATTCTTGGGTCATGTGGTGTTGGGGTATTGTATAAAAGTAGATCCTAGGAAAATCGATGTGATTAGGAATTGGCCTAGACCATTGACCTCATTGGATATTAGGAGCTTCTTGGGCCTTGTGAGTTACTATAGAAGGTTCATGAATGGGTTCTCCTCCTTTGCTTCCCCTATGAAAAAATTGACTCAAAAGAAGGTTAAGTTTGTATGGAACATTGAATGTGAGAGGAGCTTCCAAACATTGAAAGATCAGCTTGTGTCTGCTCCTATATTCTCACTTCCGAATGGGATTGAGGGATTTGTTATGTATTGTGATACTTCTAGAGTGGGTTTGGGTGTTGAGCTAATGTAAATGGTAAGGTCATAGCCTATGATTCTAGGCAACTCAAGGTGCATGAGAAGAACTATCCTACCCATGATCTTGAATTGGCCGTCATGGTGTTTCCATTAAAGATTTGGTGTCATTATTTGTGTAGGATGCATGTCAATCTACTAACCGGTCATAAGAGCTTCCAATATGTCTTCACTGAGAAAGATCTAAACTTGACAAAAAGAAGGTGGCTAGAACTTCTTAAGGACTATGACATAAGTGTGCACTACTATCTCGGGAAGGCAAATATGGTGGCAGATGCTTTGAGCCGGGTGTCTATGGGTATCCTAGCTCATGTTGATGGTGGTGATAAGGAGATGGCTAGGGAGGTGCATCAATTGGCAAAATTGGGGGTTAGGTTGGAAGAGGTGGGTAACGGTATTGTTTTTGTTGATAGTTCCAAATCTTCTTTGCTTGATGAGGTGATAGCAAAACAAGATATTCACTCCTCTTTGATTGAATTGAAGGCCTTGATGAAAGATGGAAAAGTAGAAGTTTTCACCCTAAGGGGAAGATGTGCCCTTAGGTACCAAAGTAGGCCATGTGTGCCTTGTGTTGGTGGTTTGAGGGAGAAAAACCTTGATGAGACCTATAATTCTTCTTATTCTATCTACCGCGACTCCACGAAGATGTATAGGGTCTTGAGAGATGTGTATTGGTGGGAAGGAACGAAGAGGGACATTGATAATTTGTTTCTGGTTGCCATAGTTTTCAACAAGTCAAAGACGAACATCAAAGGCTGGGTGACCTAACCCAAGACATAGAGATTCCTACTTGGAAGTGGGAGGTGATTAATATGGATTTCGTGATAAGGTTTCCCAAGACTAGAAAAGGTTTTGATTCCATATAGGTGGTGGTTGATAGGATGATGAAATTGGCTTACTTTCTAAAGGTTAAGACTACATATGGGGCTAAGGAGTATGCAAGGTTGTATATCTATGAGTTAGTGAGGTCACATGGGGTTCCTTTATCCATCATATCAGATCAGGGTGAAAAATTCACTTCACACTTTTGGAGGACTTTCTAAAGGGGTCTTGGTATAATATTTCACCTTAGTACGATGTTTCACCCCCAAACGGATGGGAAAGCCGAAAGAACCATTCAAACCCTTGAAGATATGCTTAGAGCATGTGTATTAGAGTTGAGGGGTAGCTGGGATGACCATCTTCCTTTACGTGAGTTCGCCTACAACAATAGCTATCACTCTAGCATCCATATGACTCCTTTTGAGGCTCTTTATGGGAGGCATTGTAGATCACCGGTGAGTTGGTTTGAGGTTGGAGAAGTGGCTTTATTGGGACCGGATCTAGTTATGGATGCTCTTGAGAAGGTTAGGATGATTAGGGAGAGGTTGATAACGACCCAAAGTCATAAAAAGTCCTATGTCGATGTGAGAAGAAGAGACCTTGAGTTCAAAGTAGGTGATTAGGTCTATTCAAATGTTTCTCCAATGAAAGGTGTGGTCTGTTTTGGTAAAAAGGGGAGTTGAGTCCAAGATACGTTGGTCCTTATGAGGTGATGAAGAGGGTTTGCAAGATAGGAGTTGAAGTTTCCAAGTGAAATGAATTTGGTTCATCCTGTGTACTATGTCTCTATGTTGAGAAAATGTGTCGTTGATCCTAATGCCATTGTATCTCTTGATGTGGTGGGCTTTATTGAGGATAGCTTGACTTATGAGGAGGTTCCGATTCAGATTTTGGATAGGCAAGTGAAGAGATTGAGGAACAAGGAAGTGACATCCGTTAAGGCCCTTTAGAAGAACCAACAAGTCGAAAGTGCTACATGGGAGGCCAAAGCGGACATGTAAAAGCAGTATCCTTATCTTTTCCACTCCACTCAAGCCTAAGGTACTAATCCTAATCCCCTGTGCAATTTCAAGTATTAATTTTTGGCCTAAGCCATTGCATGCATTCATGTTTATATGGGCAAGGTTTTACGATAATTTTGATGTTCATGTTGAGACTTTTGGAAATCATGTTTAGATACATTTGTTGCATCCATGTTAGGCTAAAATCTTTATGGCTACCTTACTTGTGTACGTTTCTTTCACATTTGAGAATGAATATTCCCAAGGGGGTGATATTGTGACACCTCATAACTTTATGCTCTTGTATATCCATGTTTCAAGCCTCGTTTGGTTAGGTTGGGGTGTATTAGGTTCATGGGAGAGTCCTAGTACCTAAATGAGTACAAGACTTCCATAAAAGTTGAGTTTTTGGTGATGGTTCATGCAAGGGTCAACTTTAAAATAGCATAATTTTTAGCACATTTGGAACTGGATGGCCCAGTACATGTCAAATGAAATCCTTTGAGTTAGCTTCGCACTGCACTTGGTTTCACCTCATTCCAAGGTAGGATGAGGGAGTTATGATCATTTTCGTTAGCCCCTCCCGTGCAGTGATGTCGCACGGGCACCTATACGGGAAGCGATGACTTGTAAAGGTCATGTAAGGAATGTGAGGCTTTGGAAAATCATTTTGATCCTAATGAATGGACCACAACTAGTGGCACAGGTTGTGAGGCATACCAATGGACGTGAGGAGGGGCGTGAAGGTGAGTAAGGGAGGCTTGGTATGCGTGGAGGTGAGTTTGAGGCTAACGCATGGACCACTACCATCGACACAGGTCGTGGCAGGTGGCAAGGGTCGTGGCCCTTAGCGTGGAGCTCGGGAAACATTTTCCAGCACCAAGTATGGTTCACGAGCCTCCACACGGTCCGTGAGGCTCCAAACGACCCGTGGGGGCCTCCGTGGTCATGACGAGAGGTCTTTTTCCAATCGGTTTCCAACTTCAATTTTTGGACTAAGTACATTGTCACAGGCACTCTACATGACACGTCGAGTGCTACAACCCGTGGGACCCTCCATGGTGCAACACTTTACCAAATTTTCCATCCGTTCACTAATGTCATTTTTGTAAATGCTAATTACTCTAATGCCATTTTTAGACTTACAATGCTATCTTAACCTTCCTAAAATACCTAAACAAGGTTCCAAAGGATAAAACTCATTACTATCATCTCAAATACACTCTCAATTCTCTCAAAAGCCTCCATCAAGCTCCAATTTAATTTCAAGGAAACCAAAAAGTAAGATTGGATTCAAAGATCATTTCCAAGATTCCATTCTTCCCATTCTCAATTCCAAGCAACTCTAGACCTAAGGTATGTAAATTTCTTTCATGGGTTCCTTTCACCAATGATACCCAACCATCCTTTTACTCAAAATGCATGATTTAAAGTTTATTTTCAAATGGGTCTTCGTTATTATGAAATTCACTGCACACTAAGTTAAAGCTATATGAAATTGTGATTGTTTACTATGTTTTGAGCTATAAACCCTTGATCTATTGTAAGATTTGAAGAGGGATATTGATGTATGTTTCTTGAGGGTGTTGCAAGGTGTTTACATATGGTTTTAAAATGGGTTTTCTTGTATGATTTTATCTCTATATTTTATGGTCTTATACTAGCATTACACACCCTCTAAGTGTTTGATAAAATGTCTGGATGTAGTTTCTTGAGGTCTTGAATGTCCAAGGCATGAGATATGATATGATTCACTATATGATAATTGAATGATCTTATGTACATGATATACTTTATATATAAGTGTTGCATTAGACCATGACCAATTCGGGGGGTCTAAGGACCCGTATAACCGAGGTGAGGGTTTGTACTCATTAACTGAGGGAAAGGTTCATACTTCTCCACCTAGGTGATGGGGTGGCACTATTACTAACCAATATAGGGGTTTGTACTCATCAACTGAGGGAAGGGTTTGTACTTCTCCACCTAGATGATAGGGCAGCATTATCACCAACCAAGATGAGGGTTAGTACTCATCCACCTAAGTGATGGGGCAGCACCATCACCAAACGAGATGAGGGTTAGTACTCATCCACCTAAGTAATGGGGAGGCATCATTACTAACCTACCAAAGGGTTGTACATTTGGAAATCTAGCTTGGTCTATTTTTCGCATATGATATTTTACATGAGCATGAGTTATTTAAGCATGTTTTACTTATGCATTGTTCATACATGCCATCTTGCTATAATATGCTCATTGCCTATTGCTAAGAATTTTGATCATGATGTCAATTACTTGTTGCATTGCATCCCACATACTAACACATACTCTTGCCTACGTGATATGACCATGTACGAACGGGTACTCAAGTTGATCATCCTCCTCCTCCACATGGTTAGTCGGTGCTATTCCAAGCTTATTAGTGAGTCTTCCATTTCAGGGACCTTAGACTATGTTGTATTTATCTATGTGTTGAGACATTATCTTACGTTCTATTGACTATGATGGTGAGCCCGATAGCTTTGTCTTGGCCCCCACTCTATCTATGTATTTAGATGTTTTTGGTGCATAAGTTGTGTATTTATGATATGAGTTATGACTCCTTGTCTTTGATGTTGATGTTTTGACAAGCTATCCCTTAGCCCCTTGTTCCTTTTTGCCTACTTTATGCCTTTTATATGCTTCCGCGACCAAGGATGTGTAATGAAAAGTTAAGAAGCTTGTTTCAGGTTCCTTTGGGTTCCCCATTCGCTATATCATGTCTAGGCCCTATGCTTGGGTCGTGACATCGAGTGTTAGGATTCTTCATTATTGTATATTTTCTCGATTTCTCTTACCTCGTTGGTTGAACCTACTGGAAACATTTTGGTGTACTCACATCTGCTTTGTTTTGTCCCGCAGATCAAGCATAGGGACCCATGCAAGGTAGTTGATTCACCCTAGTTGATCTTTTCTACACCTATCAGATCTTACCGGTGAGGCTTTGACTTTGAGTCGCCCATGGATCCATGGGATTTTCTTTATTGCATTCTTTCAGACTTTGTATCATATGTTATTGGTTTTGTATTTCATTTGAGATAGTTGTATTAACTTAATCGTTTAACTTTAGGTGCTTATGTACTAATGACTCCAAGTTTCAAGGATTTCTTATGATATATTGTGATGTTTTCCACTTTATTTATCTTTCTTTAGTTGTGATCCATTTTTTGGTCATAAAAAGTTTGGTATTAGAGCTCTAGTTTCGTTGGGCTCTTGAATCAAGAGTTGGGTGTCTAGTAGAGTATCATGGATCAGTGTGTAGATGTCCACACCCCTCTTCAGGAGGTTACGGGGCACTTGATAGGAAAATCTTTCATATCTTGCTTCTATTCGTGTGCTTCTTCATATCAACTGGTTTGAAATATCTGATCTACACTTTATGTAAAAATGTCAATAACTAGATCCCGTTGATAAATGGGAGAGCAAGAGTCAACTGATATGACTCCCACTCGAGGTTGTGGCAGGGTTTGTGATAGGGCCAGGGTTCTAGACTTGCTAGAGGGGTAGCTTTGCTCAGAGGACAGATTACATTGTCTTCTCCAAAGCCTATTTTAAGCCAGAGGGGCCTACAGATCCTATTCCTTCTTCCTCAACCATGGATGCTACACCTCGATTCAGGAGTTACTTTTCAGAGTACTAGCTAGATTAGATGGAGCATCTACCGCCCCAACTACTGTTAATGTATCAGTTTCTATATCACTGAATGGTCCTTCTAAGCTCTATCTGAGCTAGCGATGGTTCATGTGGGTCCTTTATTAATCCCAGCAGATCTTCCTATGACTGCTATGACTCTACTTTAGGCATCACGACCAAGTACGGGTGCACAGTTTTAGAGTTTGTCTGTTGCTCCATCTATTGTACTTCCCTTATTTATGGTTTCACCAACATTTGTTAGTCTAGCCATCTTCTCAGCTAAGCAGAAGAGTTTTGGGCAGTTTGTGCCTTTGGCTCCCCCGGGTTTAATGGTATCCCTAGTGATAGAGCTTACGATTTCTTATCAAAGTGTCAGGACTGGCTATGTAATTTGGCTATTTTAGATTTTCATGGTATTTTTTATACCTCTTACCCATTCGTCGGCTTGTCCAAGGAGTGGTGGAGGTCAGTTTTGGTTCGCCAACCTGTCGGATCTCTAACCATAGCATGGGTACAGTTCATAGAGGTATTCTTGGAGTGATTCATACTATATAGCTTTCAGTACTGCCGGCAAGATGAGTTTGATAGACTTCAGTAGGATACTATATCGGCTTCAGATTATAAGGCCAGATTCTATACGTTGTATCGATATGCCTTGTCCAGCATCCCTATTGAGTTCGAGAGGATTCGGCACTTTTCCAAGGAATTGGTAGGGTATCTTCAAGAGGCTACAACTTTTTTGGTTCTTGTTAAAGGCACATTTAGAGTGTAATAGATCATATTTGCATGATAGAGTGCCTACGGTATGATAGAGTAGGTGGTAAGAAGAGGTTCCATCAGCATGGTTAGTTTAGTAGGCACCTGCCATGAGATCAAGAGTTTCAGAGTTAGGGCCACCAGGGTCGGGTAGTTTAGGAAGCCCTTCTAGCATCTGATAGTGTTGAAAGGTACATGCCTATGCAAAAAGGCCCTGATAGCTCTCTTGGTTTAGCCAGACATGGTACTTCCTCGGCACAGTCATCTTATGGGTGAGACCCCAAGTCTTGTTATGTTTTTGATAACATTGGGCACTTCTAGAACCATTTTCCACATTGTGCATTTCCTGCTTAGACTTCAGGACCTCAGCTAGCTCGTCCAGCCCCTACACGAACAGCTAGAAACACCTCTCAAGGCATGAGGAGAGGTACCAAAGGAGCTCATGACATAGTGAGAGGTAGAGCTCGTGGTGGCCTACAGGCTAGTGATGGTTGTAGAGTTTGTTATGCTTTCCCAGATAGAGACAAGGCAGAGGCCTTTGATGCAGTCATCACAAATATAGTTCCAGTGTGCCACTATTCAGCTTCAATTTTATTTGATCCAAGCTTTACTTATTCATATCCATCAGTTTACTTTGCTTTTGATATTGATATTATGTGTGAGCCACTTGCCGAGCCTATTTGTGTTTCCACCCTGATAGGTGAATAATTAGTGGTGTTCGTGTATTGTGACTTTTATGAGAAGAGATATTATTGTTGACTTGATATTGTTGGATATAGTTTAGTTCGATGTGATATTAGGAATGGATTGGCTATCGCCTTATCATGCTATTCTTGACTATCATGCAAAGACCCTGACCTTATTTTGCCCAGATTTACCTCAGTTGATATGGACGGGAGCCCCTACCTCCTATCCTATGGAAGTTATTTCATATATGCATACCTGTCGATTGACAAATAAGTGGTGTTTATCTTATCAAGCTCATATTTGGGCAGTTTCTTAGGAGTCTCCATCATTGGATACCTCCAGGGTTGCTAGAGATTTTATGGATGTATTCTCGAATGGTAAGCCTGTGTCCTTTCGGATCGTGATATAGACTTTGCTACCGATTGAGAAAATGGGCTTTGAACTCCTCCCAAGGAATAGCATCGTTATGTCTCCTCTCCATCTTCCATTGCAATAATTAAATTTGAGCCACACCTTTTAGTTCATAAGCCAGTAGATCCGCCTTTTCGTCCGAACTTACACCCATGATGGATAGCAGGTTATATACCTCATCTATGAACTCTCAGGGGTCTTCCTCCGCCTTGGACCCGTGGAACTCGGGAGGGTTCATCCTAGTGAAGTCCCTCACTCTTGAGGTCGGAGTATGAACTTGAGGAGCTTGGGCCCCTTGATTCAATTGGTTTGTCATATCATTGACCAACATTGTAATGGCATTCTAGAACTCAACTTCAGTAGCCCCTCTATCTTGAGGAGCTTGAGGAGCGGGGTAATCCGATTGCTCCTTGGGTGCACGGGCACTCCTTGGTCGTCTTATTTGTAGCGGCATGATCTAGAAAAGCAAAGAGCATTCGTTAGGGGAAAAGTCTTATCTTACACCTAAAGCACGACATAGACCATGAAGAAGTGAAACATCTGCTAAAATGCCTCACAGCCTCCCATTCATAGTTGTGGCGCGCTTCACGACCATGAATACAACTTAATCGATACGATGTGTTGGATTCCAAAGACCATTAACAACCTAGTGCTCTGATACTATGTTTGTCACAATCCAATCCTAGGGCCTATATGTGACACGGCGAATGAGGAACATAAGGAGACCCCAAACAAGCCTCTTAGAAAATCATTCACACATCCTTTGTCGCAGAAGCAAAATAAACAATAACAAGACATAAATAAAGGGAAGTGGGACTAAGGGAAATCATACATAATAATAATAGCATAAGAAGAGTTAAGCTCCAAAATTATAGACAAACCATGACATAATATCCAATGACACCTCTACATGGAATGGAGCGGGGGCCAAGACACTTCCCGGGCTCACCCTCATTTAATAAGTATTAAACATAAGACCAAGTCTCTATAAAGCATGAAAGAGAATAGATATCACCCTCAATCTTGTGGACTCACCAACTAGCTTTCTTCACAGAAACCCAACTAGCCATGTGGAGGAGGAAGATGATCAAATGGAGCTCTGGTCCTTACATGGTGATATCATGTAAGCATAAAGTATTCGTTAGTACGTTTGAATGTGCTAAGTATGTGAGATGCGATGCAATAAGAATCATAAGCCATAATAACATGATGCTTAATCATATTCTATTAACATAAGCTCAATATGCCATGTGTAATCAATGTGTAGGATGAAACATGCTTAAGAATAATCATACTTGCATATCTTGTTTAACACCATAACGGAACATGAATAGATTATCCAACTTCCTTATACTAGGGGGTGAGCGATAAAACATAGGTCATAACCCGTTCTCGTAGGTAATGGATAGTACATGTGGGTAGAGAAGTAGCATAGGTCATAACTCCTACATGTAAGCATGAGATAATGAATAGTATATGAGGGTAGAAAAATAGTGTAGGTCATAATCCCTACATGTAAGCATGAGGTAATACATAACAGTGAATCGCATATGAGGGTGAGGCGTACGACATAGTTCATAATCCCGTCATATTAGTATAAGATATTGCATAACATCAAATCTATATGAGGGTAAGGTATACACCCCTTCATGTAGAAATTGGTCTTGTACAAGAGGGTAAGGCATATAACATAGTTCATAATCCCTCCTGGTATGCTTCACAATTCACAAGAACATAAACCTTATCATAAGAATTCAATAACGCATCAACAATCGAGACTTGTGAAAAATCATACAATAGATCATAAAAAAACTTAAAAATTCTTGTCAAAATATTTTATCAAACACGTGGTAGAAATATATGGACACATGTTCAAATCATGCAAAATGCAAGAATATAGATCATGAAATAATGAAATCAATATATCTTAAAGTAATGTAAATCATCCCACCAACATCATGGTAAAACTCCATCATAGATAACATGCAAATCATATCAAAGCTTCACAATAGTTAATAGATTTCATACCTTGAATCATGTATAGTCTCAATAGACAAAGATTAACTCATAATGTAAGCTTAAAATAGATATTCATGCATAATCATCAATATTTGACAAAACCCCAACATAAGTCATGCTTATATTTCATAATAATAGATACCCATAAGAAATGGTCTCATCAAGTGCAGCAGGCGAATATGTTGCAAAGGATTCTTTAACTACACAAATATGTGAAGTAGCTCCATAATCAAGCCACTATTCCTTGGGATTTCCTACCAATTTGCATTGAGTAAACATGGTACACAGGTTCTCCACTTCTTCATTGTTTTCAATCATATTTTCTTGATTCTTTTTCTTTTGCTTCTTTGAGGAGCGGCAATCAATAACTTTATGTCCAACCTTTCCACAGTTATGACAATTATCCTTGTACCTCTTTTTAGGCGGATTTTCTTTTAGTCTAAATGACTTCTTTCTCTTTTTGACATTTGGTCCTTCTTCAACAATATTTGCCCCATCTATTATTCAACTTTTTAGTGACCTCTTCTCTGCTGCTTTGTTGTTCTCTTCAATTCTCAAACGTATAATGAGATCTTCAATAGTCATCTCCTTGCATTTATGCTTTAAGTCATTCTTGAATTCCTTCCAAAGTGGGCTAACTTCTCAATGATGGTTACCACTTGAAAAGCATCATTCACAGTCAATCCTACATTAAAGATTGTGTAAGCATTGAACGCAAATTTAATATGTTCAAACCAGGTATTAGATAAAATTATATCTTCTGCAAGGAGATAATGAGTTATAATTTGCCACTCCTAAACTTGGGTAATAACAGCTTTACTGTTTACCATCTTGCAGTGCAAAAACTTTGCTACAATAAATTTTTTTCATTCAAGTATCTTCAGTTTTATACTTCTTTTCCAAAGCATCCCAGAGTTTCTTGAAAGTCTTCATGTTACTATACACACTGTACAAGTTATCTTGAAAGTTACTCAGAATGTAGTTCCTAAATAGAAAATCAAAGTGCCTCTAAGCTTCAGTCACTAGGAGTCTTTCATCATCTGGAGTTCCTTCAACCAGTACAGGAGCATTCTCATTAATGTATCTCTGTAGACTTAGGGTAGTCAAGTAGAAGAACATTTTCTGCTGCCACCTTTTGAAATTAACACCAGTAAATTTTGCAGGTTTTTTCGTTGGTGGAATTGTAGGGGCAATATTTGAACAACTTAAAGATGTAGTAGATGGTATTGTAGCAGTCGCCGTTTCAGCATTCCCTTCATTTGAGTTAGTCATTTTTCTACCACAAGTAGACAGACAATTTAGTGTACTAATCAACAAGACTAAATCCGTATACTACTTATTTCTATCACAACTAGACAGAAATACTTAACTCTCAGAAGATTCAGAAAATTTTAGACAGTAGGAATACCAAAAGAAAAAATAAATTATTAAATTCCTTAAGCTTATTATATCCTCTGTATTAGACAATTACCAAAAACAGTACAAAATGAAAATTAAACAAAATTATGAAATAATCTGAGTCCACAGAATTCATTATGTGTCCTTAAGAAATTTAATCCCCTTAATATACCCGAGGTTATGCATTATTTTCTCCCATGATAAAATAGCTTAACTATTACAGAAATAGTGGTACTTCAAACTTCTATAACTTCAACGAACTCGAAAGTCAGAATGGATTCACACAGAGTCGAATCTTTATTTTGTAAGAAAAATATATGCAGAAGAAGAGAAAAATTGTCATGTTTGAGATTGGTTAAATAAATTTTATCCAAAAAAATTATCAATCAATCACATTATTTGTCTGAATCAAAGTTGTAGTCGTAGCCATAGCCAAAGTCGAGCCGAGCGAGCGACGATGATGACAGTACAAGGGGGTCTCCTTTACTTAACTCTTTAAGAGTTAGAGGAAGTGTTTCCTAATATAAGGACAATATTTTTCCTCTATTTTACCGGTGAGGGAGAAATGACTTTTCATTTCCCATGTGACTCCTCATTTCCTTTTACTTGATTGCCCTCACATTTTTCGTATTCTTTCAACATTCATTTTTTAATTCATACCAACTATAAACCCAACATTGACTAATTGACTTCCTACAAGAAGACAAATAAAATAAACTACAAATACAAAAATGATGCAATTAAAAGTACTTAGGAGTCGTTTGGTGTGAAAAATGATGTCACAACCCAAGCGTGGGGCCTAGACGTGACACAGTGCGTGGTCCCTCTTGACATATTATTACACATTCTTGGTTGCGAAAGCAATAAAATACAACAAGATATAGTAAATAGGGACAAACGGGGCTAAGGGGCAATCTTAATATCATAAACATCAAGCGCCATGAGAGAATCAAAGCTTATAGCATAATACAAACATATCCAAAAACACCTCTATAACTTAGATACTTTGTGGAGGCTAAGAAAAGATATCAGGCTCACCCTTATAGTCAACAAATACATAAAATAAAGATAGTCTTAGAACATAGTTTGAGATCATAAGTGTCGTCCCCAAAATGGAGGACCCACCAAAGAGCTTGAGAGATATCGTACTAGCGACGTGGAGGAGGATAATCTGGTGCGGATCCGATTCTTACATGGTAACATCATGTAGGCATAGAGTATGTGTTAGTATGTTTGAATTTATAAAATATGTAGGATGCAATGCAGCAAGAGATAAGCATCATAACCAAAATGCATAGTAATAGGCAATAGATATCATATTAGCAATATGGCATGTATAATCAATGCTCAAGTAGAACATGCTTACATAGAATATAATACAAGGTGTAAGAAAATACCAATCTCGCATGGAGCCAAAGATTGACTATTTTTTGGCTTTGGAGTATGATGGAATAAAGCAAAATGGCTCTTTAAACTGTCTGCG